>NHOP01000094.1:0-20705 GCA_018697155.1 Pyramimonas parkeae | reverse complement strand
GCCGCCGACGCGCCCCAAGCCCAGCCTCCCTGCCTCCAGCCCAACTACACCGTCTTCACCCCGCTCGCGCTGGCGTGCCTGAGCCTTCTTGCCAACCTGATCTGTTTCTACAGCAAGGCTCAACGCTGGGCCATGTCCGCCGCAAGCTCCTGTACCTCCGCGCCCCGAGGGTCGGGGATGTCGCCGTTCACCACGCCCAGCAAGTCTGCGGGGGAAGTTGTGCCTGGGAAGGAGGTTGTGCCTGGGAAGGAGAGCCGGAGGCTACGCAACCCCCCGGCGCGCAACGGGGGCGTGCGCCGCGCCATGAACTTTTCCAGCAACCACTCCCTGGCAGCAACTGACGACAACAACGCCACCAGCGCCGAGATCCATCAAACCTCAACCAATTCCCATAGTTCGAGCTTGAGCCTGCAGCCGGAACAGCCTGGTGCCTACGTGTGCGCGGGCAATAACGCCACAAACGGCGTTGCTGCAGGAGTGGCGATTGCTCAGGCTGCCCTTGCGCCCTCCTCCTCCTCCTCCTCCTCCGACACTGGGGCGGGCGGGAGCGGGAACAGCGCCAGCGGGAGCTCGCCGCGTGTAATGAGGCTGCTGCACCTGGTGTTTCACCGCAACGTGGAGGTGAGGCGCCACGTGGCGCGCATGCTGGCACGGCTGCTGTTCCACGCGTGCGTGCTCGACCCGGCAGGGACGCGCGTCGACCAGGAGGCAGAGCCCAGCGGCAAGGTGTGGCTGCCCAGCCCGTTTGTGGACACCTACCGCTTCCCGTTCCCAGTCGGGAGGTGCGCCATGCTGCGCCGCAACATGCAAGAAGGTGAGTCTGCACAAAGGGGCGCTTTGTTGAGGACGCAACCCGTATTGATGGCCTGGTGGGTAGATGTGTTGAGATTGTGTACCCTGTCATGGGAGTTTTCCGCGTCAATGGATGACTCAACCAAGGCCGCGCTGGCGGGCTTATGTTCATTTGCAAGAGCAATAATCAATCGCCTAGAAGTTTGCCACATTCTTGGTGTTGCTGAAATTGAATACCCCTCTTCACTTCTCAGTAGTTTCTTGATTGTATCCGTCACCTCAAATTGGAAAAAGATTGGATCACAGGTAGAATCTTTTGTTCTCACAACAACTATGCCGATGCAACCCAAAATCACTTAGTTGCCCGCCTTTTTGTTAGGACCGAATAGGTACATGGTAACTTGTCTATCTGTTTCTTGGTTTTCTATGCAGTGAACATATCCTTTCGCCACTAGTTGGCACAAGAAAGATTCAGATGTTCAAATGATGTTTCCCTTGGACATGAAACGCTTAATCGGACAACATATCTTAAGAGTGCTGTCGTGTTGCTTCCATTGTACGACTTTCGAAGTTTGATGTGCGGGTGCTCAGCTGCTCAGCCATGGGAAATGTCCCGTTTTGCTCTGGTGCTGGATAGTTGCAGGACGTGCGCGTGTGTGTGATGTTGCTGGACCTCTAATGTGTGTACTTCATGAATGCCTTGCCTAATTGTTCTTTCTGACAGCTCCCCTATGGCATGGCTCCGCAGTGGTCATCTCAGAAGTCGACTGCGAGCTCGTGGGCGACATGGTGCGCACCCGCCACTTTCTTTGCTCGCATGGTGCGGACGGATGCCTCAAGCTCCTCCATCCCGACCCAAGGGCCGTGAGCACGCCCATGCTGCGCAGCACGGCGCGGATGTTATATCTCTGCCTGCAAGCAACAAGCCTGCCTGCAGCGTACGCGGCCGCACTGAGCTCTCTATCTGCAGCACAAAGCCATGCGGCCGCGCACCGCGCCTTGGACCACATCCATTTGAGGTGAGAGACGGAGAGGGAATGCTTGCAGGAGAGCATAGCTGGCTGTGTTCTGTGCTTGAACTCCTTTTAGCTACCAGCCATGCCTGCCTTAATCAAGCGCCAGCGTCCGCGAGCTTCACCGCTTCAGCGTTGGATATCGGTTGGCCAACGTCTGCACGTCAAAACTTCAACACATGGATGCTCGGAGCTCAACCAATGTGATAGAGAGTTTTGCTGAAAGGATTTTGCAGCTTGCACATCCTTTGGATTTGGGTACCCTGTCGGGAGTACCTTTGTTCATGGGCATGGACATACCTGTTGAATCTCTTTTCGACAATACGCTAGAGAAATTGCCAGGATTACACCGTTCCTAAACGTCATACCGAAGAAGTTACGGAACAGACTGGGCCCAGTTCCCTATGCAGTGACAACAGCCAACAGACTCAGTGATGCAAATTGTGAACATATTTTTCTATCCACGTTGGGCAAGTGTATGCTGAGATTTTGCTTCTAGGACAAAATCATTCTGTGCTATGCCACGGTTGAAGAATCAACAGCACATGATTGACTCAACATTTTAGGGTCTTTGTTTGGAATCTTGCTGCTGCAACATTTTGTTCCAATCTTTGTTTGGAATCTTGCTGCTTCAACATTTTGTTTCAATCTTTGTTTTGACCGCGTACGTCGTTTAGCATGCTTCTTGTCACTCTCAGATTGAGTGGTGCCTAAAAAAACCACAGCTTGGTGTGTGGTTGCGCGTGTCCAGGAACTCACTTTGTGACAGCGCGCCACTCAGCCTCGCATCCGCTGACTGGCCCGCATGCTTCCGGCGCTACCTTTCTGCCACTCCCACCACTGTTGAGGTTCGCAATAGTGTGCTTGTGAGTTGAGAACTGGTCTGTTTGGGCATGCACAACACAGTCTGCGCAAGTCACTACCATGTGCTGGAATGTCTTTGTTGCAACTGTAGAACGGTCGAAGCACAAGCTGGGATGATGGTCGTGCGCAGACTGAAGACTCAGTATTATTCAAAATCAAGGCTCATGAACAGGGAACGTTGCTTGATTTGAGAGTGGTTGGAGTGTGTTGACGGCTGTACTGTCAACAGCTACAAAGGCTGGTGGTATCCTATGTGCTGCGCACCGTTGTAGGATGTGAATTGATTTCACAAGACAGCACACCATCAAGGCGTCCATGGGATGACTTCCCTTTGACCTATATCGCAATGTATTGTGGCTGTCCCTCTTACCCGAGAATTTGTATGTTTCAGAAGAGTAAGGTGGGTGGTTGCACAATATATTCATTTGCATGTTCCACGCGCACCCCTCCCGCATTGGCAGGTAACATCTCCCATGTACAGCGTCGAGACAAAGTTTTCTCGGTCCAGTTCTGCAAGCTAATCCTGATACCTGGTCTGCAATACATCAGGACCACAAGCTGTGGACTCGAATTCTCCAAGCCCTCTTGGATGTGCTGCGAAGCGGTGAGCTGTCGCGGGCTTCGCTGAGTCATCTTATACACACGCTGAGCGAGACCGGGCTGCCTCTGCTGACGGAAGACTTGACAGTGCCCACGCTCCACTCCCGCCCCAAGACAACCATCAACTTCAACTCCGCCCCTGCCCCGGCGCCTTCTCTGCGGCACCCGATGGTTGTGGTGATGGCAGCCAGTGGTGACCCAGACGGCGCCGCGGGGGTGCGGGCACACGCTGCCGCGACGCTGATGCAGGTGGGGCGGGTGCAAGGGTGGAATGATTGACCGAGTTTGTACTCGTTTGTGTTTCTTAAAGGTGGTAGGTTGTATGTATGAAGTTTCTTAAAGCTCCGCCTTAGGCCTCCTTAGGTCCTGTTCACGACCTGGAATCAATCAAGCACACGCCAAGTGCGTAGCCATTGCTGAGTTCTCGACTCCGCGGAGACGCACGCTGAATTTGGACATGATCACGCCATAAGCCACTGTGGTTGCATGGATTAAAGCCTGACCATCAAGTGTTTCGCCAGCAGCGCAGGTGATGGTTCCTGAATTTCTCATTTGTAGTCGGTGATGCTGTGGACCAGGAGACTCGAGGGGGATGCCGTTGAGTGCTTGGAAAATGTCGCATTCTATAATGGGTTTGTTGTGTCTGTTCTGATGATGAGCATGGCAATCACCGGATGACAAGCAATATACTCCAAATGAGTGAAGGTCACAGTGTCAATGTGAGTGATGTCTGAAGGTTTGAAGCCACCCGACAGTGTAATCTTGAATTGGCCATGGACGTGATTGAGAGTCTCAGGCAGATACCGATCCAAACTTTCCCTCCTAAACACAATATCCAGGGGATCAGATGCATGCACTGCAACTGTTCAGGACAACTTCTGGGTTCAGATTCATTCTCAAGCAGGAGCTGCTCTCTGTATGGTCGGTCCTCAGATGAAAGGGTGATTGGAAACTGGCACACACTTTCCATTGGACGTCATCTTGAATTCAAACAGCACAACCTGTAGCAAACAGACTCATTGCCTTTTTGTGTGTCTGTCTTGATCTCTTGCTCAGAAGTTTGCTTGCGTTCAATGACTGGCTGTTGTGCGTCTGCAACGTATTGAGGGATGTTGAGCACCCTTTTGAACTCGTGGCATTCTTTGGATGTTGTGATTAGCATGTTCAACAGGACGTGTAAGCGTACAGCCATCGGTGAGCTCGGAGTCCAAGTAATTGATGTCTGAAAGCTCCTGCACACTTTTTGTGTGTATTGATCTTTTTGAGTTGCACTAACCACAAACTCTAAGTGCATGTCCATAGGACGTTGGGCACTTGGCTGTGAAACGCAGCAGGACAGTTTATGATGTGCAAGTAGCAGCCGTACACTTCTACATCGTAAGCCACTGACGCACCCTATCTGCATCACCCACATTGCTGCTTCTTGTTGTTTGTGCGCACTCAGGTGCTGGAAGGGGTGGTGTGGGCGGCGCGCACGTCCGGGGACGTGGCGTTGTGCACGCAAGCAATGGCGGAAATGACGCGCCCGGTTTTTGTGGGCGCGATTGTTCATGGGTACCTGGCAAAGCAGGTGGGAGCCCACACCAGCGCCCCACAACAATATAGTGAAACGAAAATCACAGCCTGCTCGAGTATAGCTGGCGGTGGCTTTGGCAACCGACAAGATAGATTGCGCATCCCTGTCCACCATCCAGGCAGAAGCATGACGCTCTGTTAATGTCGAGCGAAGGAGCTCACCTCCCACACCCAGGCGTTTTGAGCCTGTGTCCCAAGATACTTCAACCGCAGCATTGACGACTCAACCATCCGAGCAATCCTCAGTTCGCATGTGCCTTGTTAGCATTTGTCTAAGCCTGAGTACGCATTCGCCGCAATTGGACGATCTGCGCGCCAGCTATACCAGTCTCGCCAGGCTGGATGTACCACACAGTAGTGAGAGGCATGGTACGACGCTACCGATAAAGTGGGCTGGTTCGCATGGCGCTTGATGTAATATAGAAGTTTCGAAACCCTTTCTTTGCTTGGAATGCACGTGGTGGAACTCTCTTTGCTTGCAATGACGAGATCAGCACCTTAAAACTATTGAGGGCTTAGCGATTGCCTGTTTTTTTGGGGGCGTGTGAGCCCTCAGAAGGTGCACCACAGCCTCACATTGCTGCTGTGTTCCTCAATCAAAGCGCTTCTTGCGGCCGTCGGCATCGTCATCACAAATCGCGTCGTGCCTCACCTTCACTACCTTCTGTACTGTTGCCGTGTACCAAGGCAGGATGCAAACTACCTAGGGCGGGTATCGGCAATACGCCTCTACCGCCAGCTGGCAGAGTTGCACCGAGATCTCACGCGCTTGGCGAGCGCAGCAGCAGGAGCGGCGATTGGTTGTGCACCCATGGTTGATCCGAAGTGGGGTGACGGACTCTCACGATTGGTTGAGCCCGTGATCCGCCACGTGGCAGCAGCGCGATATGACAGCACCTGCAGCTTCGTAGGGAGGAGCATGCTGCGATGTGCCCTGGGCTTCCTGCTGGCGGTTTGCGACGGAGTGCCCCCGCGGCAGTGGCAACAAAGCTGGTGGGTGGTGCTCTAGGCTGCCTCAGAGCCTGCAGACACAACAAGCAAGCATTGCGCATACTTGAAATGTGTTGTGTATTCATACATGAAATTGAATTTGCATGTACTCATGGGTACCTTTTAGTCCTTTGAGATTTTCATGAATGGCGAATACGCACGTTTTTAAGCATCGATGTTTCTTTGCAGACCAATCTAAGCGTCAAATCTTTGGGGCCTTGGATGCGAATCTTGCGGTCAGAAATGCCGGTGAATTGGGAGCCGGATGGAAATCACTTTTGCCCAAAGGTCTAAGTTCTGCACCCTTCATGCAGCTTACTCGTTCCACCTATATGTTTGACTCAATGAACACGCCAGAATTATTGCTGGTGCGCTTAATCTTATGATGGTCTGGAATGCATTTCGGGGGGTGTTTACAGCATCACACAACAGGAACGTGAACCCATAGAACCGCACGAGACGTTTCTGCAGTGGAGCTTCAATAAGTTGACAATCACTTATTATCTCAAGCATGTTGGCTTCGAAAACCACTTCCAGAACATAAAGTTCTATTGAAAGGATTTTGGTACTAAGGTAGATATGCCATCCCTCAGGGTACGTGCGAAGGTCCATAATCAAGCCAAGCACAGTTTCCATGATGATGTAGGCAGGTGCGGATGACTTGCATGATGCACCTCTGCGTGTTTGTGCGTGTGTGGGTGTGGGTATGTGTGCCTTGGGACAATTGCGGCGGGCTGCAGGATTGCTGCTGGAGGATCCTTCTGGCTGTCCCGACTAACCCGAGACCATGAGGGAGCTGTGCGCACACACGCGCACCTCATGCTGGCGCTGCTTGCACGGCCGCAGGTGAATGAGATGTGCCATGTAGGAGTGCACACATCCGGTTTGTTTGGTCCGGGACGGGAGGGAGTGGACAAGCACTTTTCAGGAGAGAGCCTTTGTGCTTTTGACAGGGATCATTTGCAATTGGCGATCATGTGCTGCAGTACTCGGATCCTTTAGAATAACCAGACAATACTAGCATGAGCAGCAAACTGTTCATCTAGCACTTCTCGAATCTGTATAGGATGCAATATTCACACTGGATCAAAGATTTTATGTGGATGCAGGCTGAACAAGTTTCGTGTGTGATTGCGTCCTTATGTCCTGACACACAGGTTGTTGTGTAAATCGGAGCTTGTATTGCTGTTCCAAATGTCAATGCTGTTTTCATTGTTGAATTTACTCATTGACGGTTCAGTAAGCTCTGGATTCTTTGGCTGCCTCCTCGTGATCATCTCTTCCATTCCTCTCCATCGCCCTCACCCCTGCCCTTTGCAGGCTCCCGCCACCCGCCAATGGATCCGCGACACCTGGCCCGAAGGCGCCAACTCACTTGCCCGCGTGGCGCAGGACCCCACCGAGTGCGCGGCAGTGCGGGCAGCGGCACTTCGCTTTGTTGCTGCCGCGCTACTCCCCTGCCAGCTCGAGGGCCCAAGCAATAATGTGCATAGTGACGGGGCAGACGGTTCGGCTGAGGTGCTGAGGCTTCTACACCAAAGGGACCTGTGGGCATCTCTCGCCTTTCTGCTGCAGCCCCGACTGACGCCGCCAGTGTTGCTGCGAGGTGGGTGGGGCCTCGACTTTGGTGCCGCGTGCGAAGTCATGGCGCGAACCGTGTCAACACGTAGTAGAGAATAGTTTGGGCATACGAGTTGCTGGCAGCTGACTCGGCAAATGAAATGCGGATGCGGATCCCGCAAACAGAAGGGGGCCACTCAAGAACATGACAAAGTATCAGCGTTTGCGTTCCTACAAATATATTTTATGGTATGAACCGAAAAATTGTTTGGAGATCCTCACGGTACGAACGCAGATTTGGATGAAATTCCAAATCTGAACACATGTAACTCACATGCAAGTATGACACGAATACTTTACAATGGAATGCAGTTTCGAAGAAGACGCAAACCACCGCAAATCCGAGTCCAGTTTGTAATCAACCACCAGATGCGCACTCGCTAACACACGAAGAACAATACAACCATATGCAATGCGTACTTTGTGTGTATAGCCTCATTTTTCTTATGGTTAAAATGTTGTATTTTGCACGTTTTGTTGAATTGGCTTTGCCCCCAGCACAATTCCGTCTTTGCATGTTGAAATATGTTCAACTGTTTTTACTCTCGTGCACAGATTCTTTTTGTAACGGGGGGGAACTTGGAACAGTTTTTGAGTGCATTCTAACCAACTACTGCATCCTCCAGGTGCGACCGCAGTGCTACTGGCCGCCGCGCAGGTGGATGCAGCCACGCCCGCCACAGCTCTGGAACAAGCTGCCAGCTGGCCCATGCTCCTTGAGATACTCCGCATGGATTGGCTGAAAACACGCCACGTCCTTGACACGGGAGCCTTGACCCCGCGGGAGATGGCGGATCCTGCCAACAGACACGCCTCCCCAAACGCAAGGGAGCACGTGGACCTGCTGGCGGCGACGTCGAACGTGACCGCACTCCTGGGAGTGCTTGCGGGCGTGTTGGCCACCTCCCAAAATGAAGAAGGCAGCAAGCACAACAACGACAGCAACGACTCCTTCACGTTTGGCACGCCCTCCGCCACTCTGCGCACGAATGCCAGCGCAAGCGCTTCCTTGTCCTGGGGTGCTGCTGTATGGGGCTCAGCGACTCCGATGTTGCTGCGGCTGATAAGGCTCGCTGCTCGCGCCGTCGTTGAACCTCTCACTGCCCCGCACCACCCTCACTCCACACAATGCAGGCAGCAGACTCTCAGGTTGTTGTTGTGCGCCTCTAACACGGCATGCATCCTCTTGTCTGGATCCAGCACCAACATGATCATTGCAGTTGTGGAGCAGAGCGAGTGCGGGGGCGTGCGTGGCAAGGCGGAGGCACTCAACGCTTTTGCGGACTCGGGTCCCCTCACTCTTGCGGAGTCCATGAAGCTCCTGCTGTTAGCTCCCTTTGGTTTGTTGCCGGAGCGGGTGCGTCTGGCGGTGTGCCGCTTGCTGGCCACGCTCCTCCGCAGCCGTGGGTGTGCGGAGGCCCTGTTCCCACCATCCGCGTCTATGGAAGTACGAGGCACGGAGGGCGCGGGCACCGGTGCCAACCAGAGCAGTGCAGGAGCGATGTGCCAGGCCCTCATATCCGCGTACTGGAAGTTCCGCCAAACTCACCCATCCCCCGAATCTGCGTGCCAAGCACGGCCAAGCGGCGCGGCCGGGATCGCAAGCCGTGGCTCCAGAGAAGGCGCCGTCTTAACTGGCAACCAAGCCGTGGTAAGTGCAGCGCTGCGCAACCTCCTGGCATTCAGTGTGCCAGCCAAGACGTCAGCGGTAGAATCGGGGCTGCCTCGCGCGGTGCTAGCTAGCGTTGCAGACGCGCACGCGTGCATGGTGATGAGTGCCGTGCACAAGCTGGGGGCGTCCCCAAAGGCAAGGTCAAGCGTAGCGGTCACTACCAGGAACCCTGCCATTGCAACAAGTCGTGCCACCGGGAATGGCGCGAAAACAGTTAACACAATTCTTGCCAGGAGGAGGGGTCCTGCCAAAGGAGAGGAAGTTGCTGTGCGCCATAAGGACTGTACGCCCGGAGTTGGGCGGAGGTCTACCCCAACAGCGCGGCGCAAGGAAAACATTGGCTGTTCCGCCTCTGATAGTATGCATGGATGCGCAGGCAAGACCTCGGGCGCGTGCGTGGATGTTTTGGGGCCCACCACCAATAGCGGTGGGGTCTTGGCTGAAAAAGGCGCTCGAAGCGTCGGTGCGGATGCAAATGTACCAGAGCAAGGTCGGCACCCGAAGCGGACCACCCTGGGTGGGCGGGGCTATGTTCTTGAGATTGTGTCCGCGCTGAGCCTGCTCAAGCATCTTGTATACCATGGGAGGGACGAAACCGACGCAGTTGCCTCGTTGGGAGGCGGTTGCGGTGCAAACAACTCCGCTGGGAAGTTTGCCGCGTCCCGTGCATGCTTGTTGACGGTGATGGAGGCGGTAGTGCGCGCCGGGTTGATGGACACGACCGCAGCGTTGTGGCGGTTTGCAATCACAGAAGAGGCGGTGTTGCACGAGCTGTTGGGATTGTTGACGAACATTGCCTACGATTGCGAGCTAGCGAAGACCGCCATGGTGCAGATCCGGCCGGAGACTGGGGGGGCAGGAGTTCCCACTAGTGTCATGGCTCTGGTGATGAAGCTCTGTTCGCGTCCAAGCATAGACACCCCCACGTTTGCGCTAGGAATGGATCTCCTTCGGACACTTGTTGCGTCTGAAGACGTGCAAGCCCTGTTTCTCCGTACCAGCTTCCTCTCGGACAGTGAGAGCATGCTGCGGAGGGCTCTGGCTGGAAAGGATGGTGCACGTGCGCACGCCATTGTGCTCTTGTTGGTTAACTTGGCCGCCCTTGCGCCGGGAGCGAAGCAGGTGCTTGATAGGTGCGCCGATGCAAGGAGTCATCGACCTGCTTTGACAGCAGGAGGAAGCTTTCTAGATCTTGTTTTGGACGTGATGGGATTGTTTCCTGGGGCAACATCAACTGCATGCTTATTTCTTCTTCGGAATATGGCGTTTGTCCCTGAGAGCAAGCCTCACTTCCTTGCAAACCGTAGAGCATTGGACACGTTGATGGCTGTGATGGAGGAGACGACCATAGGCATGGCAAAGGCGTTGGCATCGTCCGCCTTATGGGCATTATTGTATTGCGGCGCCAAGGTCAAGTCAACTCTGAGGGCGTCCACTTTCCCAGACCGCATGCAGGCCGTAGAAAAAATAGTCCTCGGGGAGCTTGACATGTATGTAGGGATAAATGAGGGCGACGTTGAGTATACAATTTTGAAGGAGACCGCTCGCAATCTGTCAATAGTGAACGACCTCATTGCAAAAGTGGAGATACCGACAGACGCATAGTAGTCATGCATCAGCATGGTGCATACAGAGAACAGGTAGGACTTTCTTCCCCAAGTAGAGACAAAGTCATTGTTGGATGAGTAGCATATATGAGGAGGGATGGGGTCTCTGGACCAACTAGCTAGGTATTCCTACCCATACATGTAAATTTATGTGTGCAACAGGTCATGAGAATCTTGAGATGACAACCGCCATCCAGACAGGAATGACAATGTCCATTTTGTTTGACTGAGTTTGGAATCGCTGCTGAATACTGTAGAGCACAAATGTGTATGCTGTTTGGATGCATCTGAGGAAAACTTGAGATAGGTTTGTGTTCCGTAACCTGACTTGGACGTTGGTAGGCATCATACGGATGCGGGTGACAGTACCCAAGCCACATAGGTTGGTCAGACATTGAAATCATTGGAGACGGCTGTACCTTTCAAATCGCTATTTCAAATCGTATCTACGTATCGCTCCCCGCCACCAAATCCATGATTTGGTACTGCGAAGTACTGGAACTGAGATGACTAGTGGTTTTGCCGGACAATTGTGGTGCAAATGAGCTGACACTATGCAGATTATTTTCGTGTGGTTGATCATCTTGCGAGGCAATTACATCAATTTAACAGCAAATTTGGGTGGGTGTTCTTCGGCCTTGAAGGACATCGGCCAAGCCTGGGAGGTTGCGGGCGACGATGAATGTATGGCACGTCAATTGGACCGTCGATTGGCAACCTGCACCTTCCCTGGCTAAGGCAAACAGAAGCGCCTTCAATTTTTCCATAATGATTTTCCTAACGCATTGGCACGTTCTTTGGTTGGGGCTCTGTACGAAACTGAGTACGAGCACTTGTCCTCGACGCCGTCCTCTAGAACCCAACAGTCGTCCAAAGATTGAATTGCGCGCGGTTGAATCAACCCTCCGCTTGGCAATGTTGGAAATTATGCGTCGCGCAGGATCTTACGGCGACCTCTCGGGTCCGAGGCAATATGGCTTTCCACAGGGCGATCGCCTCTGATGTTTTGAAATGATCAAGTGCCTTTACTTGACATCGACGAAGTCTTGGCCACCAGCAGTCTGCCACCGCAGGTCATTAAGTTCCGGTTAAACACTGGTGTTTAACCGGTGACGCATGACGACCGCGTGCCTTGAGCTCGCAAGGCTGCGCTAAGTGGATCATGGACGCGGCATCCGAAACCGGGTTGTGGTTTATTGTATCGGCATCTGAAAACAGGTGGTGTGGCATAACTGTTATCCACATGATCGTTTCACGCGCAGCCCATTCCTGACGAACTGAGAGCGAGACAGTTTGCAAGTCATGTGGATCGCACGACTGCGACCGCCCACTTAGAATATCGCTCCCATACACTCGCGGTAACAAGTTGGTGCAGGGGCCAGACGATATGCACCATCAAGTCGAGCGAGATAAATCTGTCACAGGGCCGGAAAGTACGGATCCCTGGTCAAAAGACTACCCAGGTTGTGATTCCGGCACCATCCACAGTCATTCCAGGTTGTTTGCCCTCCACTCGGCACATGCTCCAATCCTGTACAGCCTCTCGTGGATCCAGAAACCTGTTCTAAAGCTAGACACTTCTGAATAAGGGAAACTGTCGCATTCCATTTCAAAGCATCTGTCCCTATCAATGGGCGGGGACCAGCGACATTGAAAATTTCCGCTCGGCCTCTTCGTATTGGCACCGTCTTCCAATCGACTCGGTCAAAGATCCAGATCACGCGGCTCTCTGATGGCATACCACAGGAGAGTTGATGTGGGTGGCGTTTACACCCAACCACCCCCAACACTGTGTCCTGGGGGATTGCCATATTATCATGATCACTATTCCAGACCATGGACTCTCAGTCCAAACGAAGCCATGCCGTGGCGTTCCCCGCCTCGGCGCGTCTCCGAGTCGGCACGCTCCCGCCCATCGCTCGAAGAAACCTATCCAAAGACGAGCAGCTCCTCAACCAGGATGCTCATTCCATCACATTCCATCGCAAGTGCCCCTTTCCGTGAGAACCCGTCCGATGGAGAAATCCCCCTCCCCGAATCAGCCATGGCACCGTCATCCCATCATATCGGTCATGGGTTGGATAATGCGGCTTTTTCGGGCAAGCAGCCTAGGAATAATGTGGCCAGAGCAGAAACGCCCAACCAACCCAATGCAGTCGCGGGGGATCACTAATTTTACTTTCAATACTGAATACATTACTAAATCCATGACCATCCCAAGACATTCCAACACGTTCGCTTGCACAGCTCTGTGTCCGGGTGAGTACGGCATCCGAGTATCGCTGCAAGAGGCCAACCATGAAGCGAACAGCTTCTGCACTGGGAAACCGAGTCCATTCCATTGATTGCATTGCAATTGTTGTTGAAGATCCTCAGACCCCGAATTACGAAATCCCGCTCGCCCGGTTTGCCGTGACATCCTTTTGTACTTTTCGCATTTCGAAACCCTTTGCACCCACCGTGCTGCACCAGGGGCCTCCCGCCTGCAAAGGCCTTTGTGCTTCAACAACGATTTCCGTTCCTACGTGCCCCGGCGCACGCTCAACGGCGAGGCTCGATGTGCCTTCCACGAGACGTGCTATTGTTGGGCCTTGTAATTCTTATTGGTACCGATGCACCTGTATCTTGCACCACCGCGCCGGCCCTTGAATCTGAACCAGGCGATCACAATCGCGAGCATGGTATCGGTATCGAAGCTGCGGCAGTAGGCAACAGCGAGATAGCACTCGATGCGCCGCACATCAGTGAATTAACTATGCTGTTGCCTCCACCGTGGTTTGGACGCGTGGAAGCGCCAGTTGTTGGATATAATGGCTGCTTTTCTTGGTGAGAAACCCTCGCACAACTTCGGGTGCTCAAAGAGCGATGATTGGTTTACGCATACGTAAGTGTATACCAAACACTTGCTTGCTAGGCCTCGGAATCAAGAATTTTCGAATGATTTATGGAGCTTGTGAAAATTATTAAATCGATTCATGCATCTGGTACTGGATCCATCGTCCAGTAGCTCCGCACGTCCAACGAGACGGAAGCGCGTTTCGGTGTGAGTGCAAGGTGTCTCGCTCAAAGCAAGCCGTACGAAAGATAATCCAAGTGATCAAGTACAGCACATATCCTTACAGCTACATGTACATGTATCGATACGATACTGATCTGGAAATTCATATTGAATGTTCCCAAAAAGCGGCCGTTGTCTAATCAAGGAGCAAATCCGCGTTGCTTGATTCGATCAGCGTTCTCCCACCTTTGTAGAGATAGTTCGTGTTGGCTGGGACGATGAGAAAATTGGGTGCATTGTTGATGTTTGAATGATGCTTGTGTTTCACCGATCGTTACCGTATTTGGAAACCAAATTTGATTGTCATGTATCGAGTGTTTTTGCCAACAATTGTGTAGAGAGACACACGGTGCCCTCGAGGATGACCTAGATCAAAATCTGAGTATGTTTCTGACAAGCTGAGCCACTCAAGTGCTGCAAAGCTCTGTGGACTGGGATGTGCAACTTATTTTCCAAGGAGATCCTGCTTGACGAAGAGCATCAGAGCTTTGTTCAGGCAATGGCAAGGAATAGTATCATTGTTGAGGTCACCACAGTGCAGAGGTTTGAAGCATACCAAAGTTTTCGTAGAAACCCCAAAAGACTGAGAGATCTGCTACAAAAGATTTAAGCGTCACATGATCACATTTGCATTTCCTGGTTTGGCTGTTAGTCTTTCTATGGTGTGTATCTGGATAGTGTTCAATTGCATGAAGACGGTGTTTCCCAACAAAAACAGATGCAAATCAGGAATGAATTGACCCCCTGGTGCCCAGTTCATTTGTCATCATTGGACCTGGTATCGCTGATGACGCACGTTTCCGGGAACAGCACATGAAGACGCGTTATTGATCAGAAATGGTGTGTCTACATCCTATGTCGATGTCACATAGCCTGTCTTTCGGGAAGGAGTTGAGTTCTTGGCCTTAGTGGCGCAACTGTGCGTTGACTTCAGCTGGGCACTGTTAAAGAGTAAAACATTCATTGCTTTGTCACCATGGGGGGAGTGCCTAGTTGAAGTTCGCATAAGCCTTATATCTTGGGCAACACATGGAAACAGCTACACTCGAGGTGGCCTGTTTGATTCGATACAACATGCTACTGTTAAACCGAATCATAAAGATGTCGCAGCTCAGTTTATCTTGAGTGCGGCTGAACTTCGCTTGACACTTAAATTGAAGACTGGGTATGTGGAAACTATGGTGCTCAGGACATCACTCAATGAAGGACTGGTGCAAGTAGCTGCCGAACACAACGACACCGAAGGATGCTCCACGAGCGCCCGAGTTTGGTCAGTTGGCGAATTCCGCGGCCGTCGATCAACTCATGTGATTGCGCACGAGCTATGTACGTCCCTGCCATAGTTTTATCGGCTGGATCCTGCATGTGCAAACATTTGTTGCTTTACATCCGGTCCACACTATGTTTCCACTCTTGCCCAACTTGCACCTGCTTCGCCTGTACCGTTCAAATGTGTGATAGCGTGATCCTTCACTAGCTAGCTGCACTCAATCTGTGCGTTTTGTGCGTGGTTAATCGTGACGGTATTCTATGTGCACGCAGCCACCGGGCTTCGTATGAGGCTCGAGGTGTTTGTGGATAAGGTTGAGAGCCTGGAGATTCGCCACCAAACTCTGAAGGTATTGTTAGCCTTTTTCTTCTATGCAACAGACTCTGGTGCATGAGATCGAGCTTGATTCCTGCCGAAGGTGCATCCGTTGTCGCCCATGGCAGGTGGGACGATTCTGCGTTGCTTTGCATCGATAGGTAACCTGGTAGCCAGCTTCCTGTTCTGGCAGCTGGAAACATTTAGACACTTATTCTTTCCTGCCCACGGGATGCAGCGGCAACAACATTTGACGCATGTTTTGACAGATGGCCAGTCGATAACTTGGAGCGCATCCAGTCGCGTACCGATGCCTTATCGAGCGTCTAGGCAATGCGCCGTGCTCTATTCAGAATGCACGCTTTCTCTCAGGTTTTCTGGCAACCCTGTCCAGTTGCTTGCTGCGCGGAACGAACTTACCGCACAACGTCTCACCTGAGTTTTTGTTGTTGGGCTCCCTCTGCCAGTGTTAGCACGCACCCTTGTTCTCAATCCGATTGGGGCTGCATGTGAGCGTGCAAGCAGGTGTACGTCGAGCACATGTCCCAGCTGCAGATCCGAGGTTTCGATGCCGAACATAACACCTTCACCTCGCTGGTGTGTGAATGCGGCCCATCTTCACTTCGCACACTCAACTACCTCAACATTGCACCTCAACCAGTTACATGGCCTGTGCGCTTGTACAGTCAAATGTGTATTTCTGACCCGTTCTTGCGAATCCAGTTGTTTCCAAGCTTGTCAGGCAAGCACCACATGCTCTCATGTTGTTAGATTTTGAGTGGTGCTTGTAGGATGTTACTACAATGTTTTAGTAATTTGCAACTTTAATTGGATTTGTTGAAGAGTGATCCGTTAGACCAGGCCTATTGCATATACTAACAGCTGGACATCTCGCTGGTTGTTTCAATTCAGTCGATTTCTTGGCAGTATGGCCTTGGGCTTTGGTACTGAGATTCCTTCGATATGTCACAATATTCATCAGGAGGGTATCCAGTTCAAGTGGGGACTAGCGGCCACCGCATCTGCAGTGAAGGGGGCAAGAAGTGCCCTCAGGTGAGTGCGCGCAATTGCGCCTTAACCCGTCTTGAATTTGATACCTGCTTTATTCTGCAAAGACCTTATTCACATTCCTGCGCAATACAATTTGCTACCTGTGCTATATGTACTTCAATCCAGTTTTCGTGCAAGCAGAAGATGGTATCCAGGCTAGATAGCACGGCATCCAACACGACTCCCAGGTGTGAGTGCTTGTGCATCTTCAAGCAAGCGAGACAAGTGGAGTGTCCACACAATGTGCTGCCTGAACTATGCGCTAAGCCAGGGTTAGCACTGCCATTCGCAGTGTCTATGTCGTGTGGACGCAGGATGTCAATTCATCCTACTTTTCATCGCTGCTAGTGAGTTTCTGCTTAGTTGACTGTACAACGCCCAGACTTTGAATGCTGGACTCGTTGATTGGCAAGAGGCTCCTTATCTGTTCAAGCAGGCCTGCTAGTTTCCGTGGATTGCACCACCGAAGGCACACCAGTCAGAAATTGGGGCTGGAACCCCAGAATTGCAGCTTATCTGATTTGAAGATTGTTGCTTCACCAACTGAGATGCTTTCGAAGCACCCACATACATGGTTTAGAGACATATTTTGCACGCGGCTGGATACTCGGATTTCCACGATGATGCACATATGCTTTTATTCAAAGTGTGGAGGTTGTAGTTGTTTGCATGCATACATGCATGTTCAGCGACAGAGGTCAGGCTGTATCTTGCTGGCGCTGTTTCTCGCCATCACAAGCCTCCCAGCACACGCTCCCATGGCTTGCGCACCCTTGTTGGACGCCCCTCGCTGTCAACCTCACCAATCCGCTCGCGATTGGGTGTCGTGCGGCAGATTCGTTCCTCTCAGGAGCACGACCTTCAAGTCCTCCGAAGTGAGGCTCAAGCAAGAGCATGCGGACGGCCTGCGCGCCTCGGTACGCACCCTCAACCAGCACATGTCGCGTCCAGGAATACATTTGGACCGTGACAAACAAGGGCCTCTCGAGCCTCTGAGCCGGAAGCCAGGTAGCTCCGCAAACAGGGCAGCGTGTATCCAATTCAGTCAATGCTCCATGTTCTTGTTGCCGGAGTGTGCCTGCGATCTGCTCAATTCCGACAACATGTTGGGATGTGCATTTTGGTAGAAATTTGCCTGCTAGTGTGCTGCTTGCGCATATCTGAAGCATGGATCCTCCTGGTTTGTGTAATTCTCTGCTTTGGCACATCCCTATCGTTCAGCCGCACCTTGATTGACTATACCCGCATACTTACACTATCACGGGCAGCCAACCCGTTTGTTGTGTCCATCTCTTCCGGTTCGCATCTGCAAACCGAGGCCTTAGAGCCTCTTGCCTTCTGATTCCAGGCGACGACTCCGCTGGGGACGGTTCCCCTCTTGCTCGCACTCATGTAGCTAAGTGTCCTGATCACAACCAGTGTCTCTTGTTTCAGCCTTCTGTTCGTGTCTATTCAATTGAAAGCTCCGGGCCTGCAGGACTTGCGCATCGTGACGGGTGTGGCGGTGGGCCGGCAGTCCGTGTCTGCAGAGCTGGTGCGAGTCCCTTGCACCGCCTGTTCTGGTTAATTCCCTGTGCAGCGTGTTTGTTTCGTCCGCAGTGTTTGGCCTCCCCATGGAACTCAGCGCACTGAAATAGGGTTGACTTGGGAAGTCTGTGCATATGGGCCGTGGATTCGCCTTATGGACATACATAGCTGACCTTATGGACGGGGTGGTGGATAGTGAGCATGTACTGTCCACCTTCATATTGATAAGGTCAGCTAGCGGTGACGTAACAAATCAAAAAGCATTTGTTTATGCAAGGATGTGTGTATAAGCATCCTGTTCAAGCCTGCCGTAGTCAACAGGATGGGAAGCCAGTTTAACGAGTTACATGCTAAATTCCATTACTTTGCAAGGTGAGTGTAAAAATTCATGCACTGGGTCAACCGTGAAAGCAGTGTGAAATTTTGCTTGTGACTCAGGCACAAGGGCTACCTGCCCAGTGAATCGAGGCGTATGTTCGTTTGTCTATACACTTGGTGCTATTGAGAAGCAGTGCAAGGGGTGCTGCTCAGACTCCGCTGCCCGTAGCGACAACTTGCATGCTGTTGAGCATACTGCAAGGTTCTTGCTTGTGGAAACCAAACTCTTTTTCGTGTTGGATCGCAGTTTGTTGCTCCCATAGTGTCTCTCCGCCGACCACTTCACGTTCGCAGTTACGCATCGTTGTACAAGGATTTGCAGTTGCACGGGCCCTGCGTGGTAGGGGTTGAAGGCTTTGTTGTTGGGTGCAATGCAGTTGTTGGCGTCGGGCGAGTCCACCGGGATCCAAGCCAGCATCAGTCTGCTGGTGATGGACCATGTCGCCATCTGGCCTGCCCCGTCCCCGCTGCGCATCCTGCCGGGTGAGTTGTCAACAATCTCAAACCCAAAGTTTGCATGTGTTCGTTTGAAGCGTGCGCGTTCAACGGTGTTTACGTCCACATGCAGAAGTGTGCCAGCATCATGCGTTTGGGGCAGGGCGAGTTAGCGTAAACGTTGCCCCATGTCGAAAGCAGAATTCGTGCCTATTCAGTCAAACAGAAAGAACCTTCTTGTTGTGAATTGGGTCTGGTAAATACTTGCTGGAAGTTTTGGCTGCAGTAGTGGGTTGCGATCAGTTTAGGGTAGCTTTTGTGGCGACGCGTTCACTGGCGATTGAGAACATCCAGGCTGGAGGCAGAGGAGCGGGAAAGGAAAGAATTGCGGACATTAAATTATGCATGGCCGGCGACATCCCCACCATAGCCTTTGAAACCACATGTACACATGAACTGTGTTTTCTTGCGCTAAGTATTTTGTGTACTTGTTTTTGGGCAGGATCCGAGATTCCATTCCGGTTGCAGCACGTACTCCTCAACAACTCGGTGGTGTGGTTGCCAGCGTCGCATGCGCAGCACTTCTCCTGGCGGGTGAAGACCCCACTTCATGTTCCGATAAACCTTAATGCCGACTCCGTTGTGCGGTTTCAATTGTGCATTTTTTCTTGGACCATATGCATTTGTGGCAAGGCACGTGACCATCCTTATCATACACGCGAAGCTCGGAACTTGGAGTACTTTTCTGTGTAATGATGAATGCAGATTTGTTTCCAACAGGTTGGGATCTCAACCTTAACGTTGGTAGAGACGCGGCGTATGTGCGCAGGCAGTGGAGCTTCCTGCAATTTTTATACTGCGATTTTGTACTTAGAGGGGTATACGTCCTACACCCATAGGGCAGAAATGCGCATGAACCCAGCAAACAAATGAAACCATTTCCATTGCAGGAACTAAGATCATATGAAGCAGTACCACTCAAGAAACGAAGAGTGTGCACTAGAGTGTCATGGGATGTGTCGAATTGCCATTGCCTCAATACCCACGCATACGCTGGCGTGCGCGTTGTTAGATACACAAAGGTGATGTGTGTGCATTTGCGGACAATGCCCAGGGGATGAACGGGTGCTTCTGCGTAGGGTCTGACACCTTTTGGTGAAACAGGTATTTTCGATTGGGTATGATTTTTTTGAAGGTTTCCATCCTTCAAAATTTTGGTTCTCGTACTTTAATCGGCTGGCATGGCCTCCTGGACATCAGGAAGGAATGGTGTCAAAGTATTTTTCCAACAAGATCAGTATCGAAGTACGTTCAAATCAACCAGATATCACGACGGTTGTTTAGGATACTGGTACGAGCACATTCCAACCATACTCGACCCGCCAGCGAACCTGGCGTCTAATTGATTATGCCGAGATGGAAACTCTTTTGCGCAAAGCATCATACCCAGTACCTAGGAGATCACCTTCCCTGCAGATCCAACTGAGCCGTGCGGCACGGGCCAAGTGATTGTATGCGTGCATGTGTGCACATTGATGTTGGGTGCGTATCCCTAGGAAGCCGCCCCCCGTTTTTTTTATGTCTGCCACTGTAAGTCTCATGTTGAGCGACATCTTCACGTTTCTAGCTGGGGCCGCGGTTCAACTGGCGCGGCTCCCGCCACTGGGTACCGCGCTTGTTCCGACAAGACCTTGGAGGACGATTGTGGACCTTGCGTATTTTTTCTGCGGCTGTAGCTCACTAGCACTCGGTCCTCTTTGCGTGTCTGGGCACAGTCAGGCCCGGGCTCCTCTCAGGCGCGCATGCCCCGACTGGCTGCAGGTGAGCGACTCCGCAGTTGCCACCATCAACGCCAGGTCCGGGCTCCTGGTGCTGTCTCTTATACACATCTAGATGTGTATAAGAGACAGCGTTATTGATCAGAAATGGTGTGTCTACA
>NHOP01000093.1:0-20739 GCA_018697155.1 Pyramimonas parkeae | reverse complement strand
ATTCAGCTGTCCGCGTCGGCGTGCGCCCCTGCTTGACTGCCTTGTGGGATGTGAGGCATTGCCATCATCGACGGCGACTGCTGCGGGGTCAGCACCTTCGGAGTCACGGTGGGTGCGAGCAGCTCTGCCCATGCCTGAAGTGATTAACCTCATGGTTGTTGGAAAGCATGGGAGCGACATACAGTGTAAATCACAGGCCAACAAAAAAACAACAGTGAATGCCCCTCATATGGGGGATTGATTTAGCAGAGGGGGTGGCCTACCCTACCTTCCCCAGCCACGGGCGCTGCCTCTACCTGTTGCCAGGCAAGACGTATTCACACAAGCTGAAGCACCAAGGCAAGAACCGGCCAATGATACAAGTCAGGATAAAAGAGCTGTTGTGGTATAAATCACGAAAACGATCCAGCAAATCATGTATACAAGCACGAAATCCTGTACCATCCTGTTCGGGAAAGGCGCCTGTTGGGCTGCGAGTCCCATGGCGTAAAGCTCGATTTGCCTCTCGTCGCAATTCATGAACTAAGGCATGGTCTCGTGAGCCTGCAAAGGATGAGCATAGTGCGAAACGGCGAGGCTTATCATTTTCAGTTTGAAATGCTCGGTTTCGAAAAAAATGACGAATAACATGCGCCAAATGGTTCTATCCCTTGGGCTGACTAAATCGCAAGTGCCTGCTTCAAACAATGCAAAGCTATGGTGATTGACTCAGTATGTGTCGTCAAGCATGAACTAAGTGTTTGTCATTCGCCACCTCGAAGACTTGTTGTCTACCGAACATAGAAGAATCACAGAATTGTAGAACTGAGGAACACATCTAGTGGGATCTGGAAATGTACCTGCGAGACAATTAATGGACGTGGGATAGCTGATGAACATCAGTATGCTGCCTTTGGGGGGGGTGACTAAGCCAAGGCAAAAGATCTACAGTGTTGACTCTTGTTTATTCCCAATGACCCCTTTATGCGGATGCTAAAGAAACCTCCGCACCTACACCATGTTGTGACCTACACCATACTGGTACTGAAGTTTCATTGACAACATTGAAATCGGATTCCCTACGTATTGAAAAACAGATATCCAAAACATGGCTTGCATCACATTCCCATCCCATATAGGTTTCCACGCTGCTATTGCTGGATAGGTACGAATAAATATCGAGTACACCATCGTACTTGTAGGCGAGTCATTGATTGACAAAGAAGTGGCATTGTCGTCATCATCATCATCATCATCCTCAGAATCTCCCTCGCTAGGCCCGTCCTCGTCGTCCTCATCAGCATCAGAATCATCATCACGTGGTCGCATACGTCCCACCTAGAACGCGCAACCATTCACGAAGATTCAAATAGTACCTTGAAAACTGACTACAAGAGCAATACCCAGGAGCACAGTGCGAACGCTCAATTCTTGCAAGCACAATTGATGTACTGAACAGGGTTGCAACAAACACGAAGAATGCGTAAAACGTTTCTTGCTGCCATACCAAAGACAACAGAACTCACACAATGGCAGCAAGCATTCAGGGTCTTTCTGATATTTAAACGAACATATGGCTACCCAAAGAGATGAACCCTATCGGTAGCTTATAAAATGGGCTGGAAAAGATTCATGTTCATTGTTTGACGACTTGTTGCGAAAGCAAGTGAAAGCCTTGCGGCTATAGAAACAAGTTGTAGAAATGCCACATGCGCACTAAAAGAGTCCGAACCAATTGCAGTTTTGAAAGTGATTCGACAATACTGGTGTAATCATGGGCAGCTGCCAGACAGGCTGCCAGGTTCTCCATTAAATGCTGACGTCGTTGCCGCGCATTACATTGCCAACAACAGGGCCATCAACTCCAGGCTGATACCTCGTAGATGCGAACAGCTGAGTCAAGGTCCTCTACAGAATCCATTTCCACCAGCGCAATGCGAGTATCGGAGGGCTCGAGAGCCAAATCCAATACACAGCGTTCGACTTGCATGGTAGCAATCTCAGTGTAGTCATGAGATAAAAGCGTGCGAAACGCAGTGTTCAATGGATGCCTGCATGACAGGTTCACCAACAGAAAGCGATGCACTCATGATGCACATGCGTATGTTACACGATGACTGTGGAAAATTTGAAGCGTTGAAAAAAAAACAAAACAGACGACTGGAATGGTTGTCAACAGTGATGAACATTTAGTGCACATGAAATTCACAGCCTGAATACATCATGACGGCATGACAAATTCCAACAGTGAGCTTCATGCAGGCCGTGACCGAAAGGATGATTCTTGGACACAGCAATATTTTGATTGCCGAGTTGTCCTGGAGTCGTGCAGCTGAGGACGCTGAGGTAGGGGCTTGTGAACATGCAGGCACAGTGTTGTACAAACAACTAGACCACCACAGAATACAAAACTCGAGATTGCAATTCAATCAGCGAAAGAGCGAGCAGACACTGTTGAAAAGTGATCACAACAATCGCCCTCAATGAGGACCTGTGGCTGGGAGAACTCATCATGTTCCCAGCCAGAATAGTGACATGGATTCTTATGGCGTTTTCACAAACACATGTCACACCAACCAAAGCATATTGTGCATGCGCAAGACTCATGCTCACAAGCTAACCTACAAAGCATGCTCATTCGATGTTGATGAGGAAAATGCAAGGAGTACCTGGCTCTACGAGGAGCGGAGACTATTGTGCTAGGGTCTTCACCAGAGCCACGAGCCAGGGATGCGTACATCACGCTTGAGTCGCATGAGAACCGGAGAGTTGTCCCATCCAATAGTGGCACTGAGCGCAGCAACTTGTACGTACGCAAATCCCAAACTTCTGAATTCATGATAACTTCGTTGCCGAATGGGTGGAAGCATCCTCCTGAAAGTCAGGCAAGGCAATGAAATGGGGATTTAAAGTCATTTGATTCTACAAAACAAAATCAGGTTACAATTCGTTTCCATTTCAGCTGATACACATAAAGCAGTGAAAACCTCAATATCTGTGTGTACACATGAAAGCTGATCATTTGAAGCTCATTTTCAAAACGCAAAACCGCTTTGCAATGCTACATAGAAAGAGATTGCAGGTAGTGACATCAAAGTACAAGAGATGCAAATTGCTGGAGACCTGTACTGTTGGTCGTCCTTAAAAGCAACAACAGCCAACAAAACTGTAGATTCTTTTTTATCATTGATTCATCATGTAATCACCGACTATTGATTAATCAAGACTTGATTAAGTGTTCATTGCCAGAAGCATTGTCATACCACCATCAGAGAGCATGTCGAAGCGGTGCACAGGCTGTGGAATGCGTAAATCCCAAAGTATTCCTCCCCAGAGTAACAGGGTGTCACAAGGATTCCATCTTGCCTCCAAATGCGCCGCACTACGTCTCGGGGTCGATCCTAGCGGCATGTCCTGAACATCCAGATGTCAAATTGAAAACCTTACTACAAATACCTTGAAGAGTGGATGCTTTGCCATATAATGGCAAAGCATCCACTCTTCAATGGGATAACTGAGAAAAGCAATGAGAATTCAAACACCTACCCAAACGCAGCATTCATTAGACAAAGGGGAAAACAAAAGCCGAAGCCTCACACAGAGCTGCAAACAAGTGCTTTGAGGGTGATGACTTGGGGAAAAGTACATTGCGATAAGTACCTAGCCAAAAACTTGGGATGGCAGATCATAGACGCTGATACACAAAAATCCAAAATGAGTAAGAAAGTCGTCAAGGCGAAATGATGTGTGAAAAATTCATGTGTTTTGCTGAACAAATGCCCTTGTATCACTTGCCATGATCAACACAAGCAAAGTCGGAACCAGTTCTGGAAACCAGAAAGGTCCATACCTCCAGCTTGCGCAAAGACGCGCCGCTTACCATGTCGAATATGGTCACCTGTATACATATGACAATCACTCAGTCGCGAAAGTATCCGCAGATGACATATTCATTGGTAGAAGAAGCCGCCCTGGCGCATTCCTAAGAAGCCGCCCTGGCTCATCCCTCAATGCTGATTATCAGTGTGCACAGTTGTCAGCGCTTATTGGTTTACAATTGTCAGTGCACGTACCACCAAGTTGATACCTAGGCAGATGATGATTGGCATGCGCATACCTCGCGCTGTGCAGGCGTGGTAGCTGCCAGCTGACGACCGTTGTTACTGAAGTGACCATTGCGGCAACCTTCAAAAACATACACTGGTCCAGGTTCCATTTTTTCAACATCCCACACCCTCACCTGCTCATGTCAAACAAAGTTGGTGGCTCGCCTCTGTGAGGTTGAGGAAGGCTGGCAGCCAGTATGATAGGATTCCGCAAGTCATTTTGCGGAATCGTAGCATACTGCTCTGACATTGCACCTCGATTCTGGACGGAAAATCTCAAATCGCCTGAGCATAGTAGGCGATCGCAGACAACACGACCTTTCAAACGTCTCCGATTAATGGATCCATGAGGAGATCAATTCCAGAATGCACGTGAACGCAAACTTGTTAGACCAGCCAGATATAACCACTGTTGTAAAGGCGATTGGCATGATCGCGCGCTTTTCAAATCCGACCAGCCAGCCAGCATTGGCGATGAACAATGGCCAAATACCGAGCAACTCCCACATCACGGATTACACCGAAAAACCCATAGAACCGGGTTTTTGAGACTGACATTGGGCCAAGTGTGTCATTCATCATGGAGGAGTCAATGGTGATCGAACGAACACAAGAATCAGCCTCAACCCCTTGGGTTTAGGCCATGCCAACCAAGAGGCAAAATACCAAACAATGCATCACAACATGTTCCTAAAAAACGTGTACCAGTATTGTAAATGTTGACGATGTTCCATGGACACAAAAAAATCAGGATGAGAAGAATTCGCCACTTTTTGAATAACATGCTCTTCCGAGCCAAAGCTTCCAAATCATCGGACAAAGTTGAGAGATCTGAGAAGTTCGTTACAACACACCTTACAGGTGTCACAATATGTTCCTCAAAAACATGTACCAACATTGTAGACGTTGTCAATGCTCCATAGAGACGGACACAAAAGACGATCAGAAGACTTAGTACGTTCCGGAACAACAGGCTCTTCCGGGCCAAGGTTTCCAAATCATGGGACGAAAATGTGAATTCTGACAAGTTCCTTTCAGTACACCTTACACTCACAAGTCCATCTCAATTGCACCATCCCGGCATTGTACATCCCGTGCATCATACCTCTGCACGGGTGGAAGAGGTGAACAAGTTGCATGCGCCAAGGCCGGATGCGGCATTGGAATTTGCATGTTGAGACTGTAAACATGTCACTGGGTCCCCGTTTTCGGACTCGTACAATTCCAGCAGTTCCCCCTGAACCAATCGACCCGGAAATTGAGAATCAAATTACGTGCATTTGCTCTCTCACGGGCAAACAATGGACAGAAAAACCCTAGGAAATGACTAGAAAAAGCTGCTAGCTCATGCGGCGATCTTTCACGTTTCAAAAGACAGAGACATTCTTTTGAATTTATGTACATTGATTGAATCTTTCTACACGGCTAACATGATACTACATGCTTGAAGTTGTCTCTTCAAGAAATGATTCACAAGTTGTGCATCATAATGACCTTGACGATCTTTACAAAGTGTACACACGCAAGTACATGAAAGACTGAAATTCACGGCATCAGTACAATCATGAACTTCAAACTCATGCCTCGGTCGTACAGAAGTGGGCTCGAAGAGTCGTAGTTCGCCAAGTCGGCCACCGGTGACTAACAGCCGCTCATGCCCACGGCTTACAAATGCGCAGGTAGTGAAAATAGACCCTTCATCACGGCACGCTTTCAGTGGCTTGAAGCGGCTATATACAAACTGCCGCATCCTTTGCGCTCCATGATTGCCCCCTGCAAGCAAGGCAAGCGTAAAATACTAAGACTGGCAAAGGAGACACAAATATTCAGAAGAGTAGAATATATTATAAAGGAAAGCAATGGGCTATAGCAATCCCTCTATCTAGCATCAAGGAAACGTACACCGCATATTTGCTTTGTAGATATACGAATTTGTACATCATATGTAAATCATGTACAAGAACAAGCATGCTATATTAGACATTGCCATTGGTCAGAAAGCTTATGCTACCATGGTCATCCAGCATTGCACCGTCACAGTTGATCAGCTTTCAGTGTAAGAAAATCGTGTAGTCAACTTTATTGAGTGGCCTAGCCAGTATCTTAATATCTCATTGAACACCTACAAACAGAACGACGTCAGGGGTGATACAGGCTAGGCTCATTGAAGCTTTCACAGCTTTGTGCTGATGATACTTCTTGAATGTTGGAGGACCACACACTTAGGGGGATGAGCATGTCCCAAAGCTGTTTATTCAATATCAAGTATCCCTATAGAAACTGTGAGGCTGGATACACTCTCATACGCACCATGGCGAGGAAATATCTCACGGGACAGCAAGCGGGCAGACACATTGACCGGCGCATCTGTGGTCCGAAGTGGCTCCGCACATGCATGAGGCTCGAAAAGCGAGAATGGGGGACATGTGGCAATCGGCGCAGAACATTGCCTATGTTGGTGACGCAGGTACTGCACGATCATGCCGTCGAGTCTAGACGGAACACCGCACCTGGAAAACATTGAGTGCATCGAATTCAGTCGTAACATAGTGGGAAAACATGGGAGCAGAGGGCACGAAGTGATGATCTTTGGAGAAGCATATTCTATGTAAAGTTCGAGCAACATTGGCGTTGGAACCAATAAGTCTTGCAGGTGATAGCTGGCATCAGGTGAGTTGCAAGACAACATGGAGCTGAAGGCAGTTGCATCCAAGGGCAATCAGTCTGTTCACTGTACCCGCTTTCCTTCTCCTTCTCTCGAGGACCGGTGAAGCGAGGTACGGCTAGAGTATCCAATGACGGACTTGCCATTCCTACGATCACAGCAACCACATCGTAATTTGTGATCGTTCGTAGTCATTCAAAGATGGTGAACACATATCTCCATTGATGCAACTTTGTTTAGATGTTCAAACATCTGGATAACTTGAAAGCCTGGGGGGGCTGTGAATGGAAACCTTGATTTCGCACTCACAAATTGGATACCGACAGATACTCTAAACAAAACCAGAGAAGACAGCTGCACATTCACATAGACACATCCCATGTCTTGTTGAATCGCAGCAATTGTGGTCAAATATAAAAAAAAAAACAGGTTTTAAAGCAGTTAACGTCTGTAATCGTTCATTTTCTGATAAAATGAAAAGAATCCTTCAACTGCAAATGTACTACCACACACCCTATCACTGCTCCTGAGTGTGCATGCAATCAGAGATCGGCCCAGATCACACGCCACAGTACCTGCATGTGACGGCACTGGCGTGTGAAGATGCAGCACGTTTCCAGAATGTACAGGAGTACACGCGTCCACATCGGTGGACTGTGTGGCAGCAAGAGAGTTAAGGGCAAACTTTTGATTCGGGGTGACGCTACCAGTTACAGAAAAAGATCCAGGGCACATGGAAGGTAGGTCTGCTTTCAAGTGGCTGGTCTGCAAACAACCAGGATTCACAGAGATCAGGTCAGCGAGCTGAAGAAACTCAGCAGTTGGGTGACTTCAGGACTTGGCCTTCCCACATTCCAATACAATCCTAAAGTAGAGAAGCATGGGCTGCCAAAGCAATTCATTGACAAAATGGTTCTCATCGTCACATCACACAGAAGTTTTACACTAGGCACCCGCACACAACCTGTAAGTGTCCATTACCTCTAGATGTATTCCCAACACAGTATACAAGCAGGTTTTAAACATCTTTGAAAGCGATGTAATCCCTTGATCGCGAAACCAATTGTTGCGCACATTGTTGACTATCCTGCAAGTGCCTCATTCAAACAACTCGACGCAACGCTGCGATGTTTGTTTTCTCAACAGAAGCTGGATGAGAATTTCTCACCAGGTTTGTGTGGAGGTTCAACCGGCGGAGGCTTGGCGGAGACAGCAAGCCAGCAGGTGGTGGCGAGCCCAGTGCTTTCCGCTTTGCTCCGACGGATGTAGCACTTCTACCGGAGAGTGGTGGCTCTTGAACAACATCTTTCCCTCCAATTTCCTCGTATCGACTGCGTTTGGGGGTTTGGAAATGCTGGCGGCCTGGCAACACAACACGCTTGACATTGAACGAGTGCGGCAGATTCGATAATACTATTGTAAAAACGATCATCAAAGACACCAACTGCAAACAAAAAATACTAAATACGACGTCTCAAGCCAGCGCAAGGAGCTCAGAGGTATCACAGGAAGCTGCACTTTTTGGAAAAACCAGGGCAGTAATGGAGCAGCACATGCACAAGCGTGAAAGGGTGTATGACAGGAAATACCTGGTGAACAGTACTCACACAGTACAGAGGACGATATCGCAAATGGCACCTTAGCATACAGGCTGACTGATCGCCTATGAGGTGCTATTCACATGCAATTTATGTGTATCAGCAAGATAGGTGATACTTTGTGTTTGGTTGCGTCGACTGTTAAGGGAATCAACTTCAAGTTCACTAGCATGTCATGTATTCAAAAGAAGCTAGAAACCAGAAGCATGGGCATATTTTACCGGTTGTTACAGTGAGTGGTATGGACAAGCGCGGGCGCGTCGGCGTTGTCATTGGCAGGCTTGTTCCGCCTAACGTCTTCACTTGAGGCTGAATAGTTGGGGTGTGCTTCAAAACGGCACGCTGGATGGTCAGCATTGAAGTTGATGCAGAGTCCCGAAAGTTGCATTGTCTGGGTAAGTTGGCTAGGTTTGGACAAGATGTTACTTGGGGCGCAAAGATATTCCCTCTTGAACAAGAGCTCCTGCTGCTACGTGTAAGCCAGTCATTGTAAGGTGCTCGTGGATCATTTGCAACAGTTCCCTGTTGCGATACTTGATGCGTGTCGCAGATACTGTGCACGAAAACAAAAGAGAACAAATAAGAAAGGGCGGGGAAATGATTTTCAATATTCAAATAAATTGTGTAGACTTAGGTTTATCATGAAAGAAGCTATCTGCAATGACTACAAAGGAAATTTCTATGTCTTGCGAATGGTACAACTGGTTTACAAAAAACGTGGAAACATAACGGCCACATCAGGAAGTGGTAAAATGAATCAGGAACACATAAACTTGTATACAGAAGCAACAACATATGAACACGTATACAGAAACAATAAAGTAGCATGTGGCCTGGAGCATGTATCATCTGTACTCAAGTAGTTGATTACCCTCTCAAAGAAGCATGAGATGACAAAAACATAACTTTGTAGACGTGCGCAATGCTGCAAGTACACGAGGCTGACAAGTAATGTATACATTGCACGAATCAAAATCAGGAACCATTCAAAAGGACGTCACTTCATGAACACACCAATGGCATTCCTTTCCATTTTTGAAAACGTAGGAGCCGCCGCATCCTTCGCCAATGCAACACTTGTCCTTCCCGTGCATAGCTGCCATCTCTCAACACCCACACTTAAACAGCCAGTATGGATTGAAAATCAACTGGTGCCATTGAACAACCCAAGCATCACAACAAAAGTGGAAAATGTGTTTCGCTTTGTTCAGGAACGATGTACAGGAATACAACACTCAATTTTCCTGCTCACTGAAATTCACGAACAAAAATTCATTGTGAGCAACTGGGATCATGAACATACAGATATTCCGCAGACTGTTCAAGCATATCCGCTTAATTATCCAGAGTATGCAAAGTAGCTGGATAGATTGCAGATGTTGATCACAGAGTGCCTGCACTGAGAATCATAATGCAAACTATTTCGGGGATACCGACATCATACAGCCATGGATGCTGTGCATACCACGAACTTCTTTTGGATTGATGAGCAGACATTCTTTCATCCGAAGTTCCTTATGTGTTACTGTGAATGATACGATTCAGCTTGCGGCAATGATCATCAGATGCTTCTGCTTGCTCAACCTATCTTCTGGCTATCTCGTGTATACTTCATAGCCCTTGATAGTAACTTGCATGAAAAGAATTGTACCATGAGATAGTTGTCAACGCAGGATTGGAGAAACTGGCTCATAGCATTATATCGTGTGAAGATGCTATGTTCAAGACATTCGAGTCGGGCAAGGCGATCCTCAGGCACCACATTGATTTTCGAAGACAACAAATGGACGGCAAAGTGGAAATACTGTTGGGATTTGTGCACGCTGAGTATGTGTAGATGAGAGGACATGCATGAGCAACTGATAGATTTCAGTTGTGCTCTGAATGCCTTGGACGCTTTGGTCAGGAACTCTTTGGCTAGGGAGGAAAGACTGGAAATGACAACACTTAACCAAAAAACAGGTACTGCGTTGTGAATTCAAAGTGATGTCAGCGACCAGGACGATATTGTTCGAGGGCTGAATTGGAGCTACCAAATCAGTGCCGTGTCCATAAATCTGCATGCTTCATGAGATTGTGTGTATTGTCAACGGCAAAAAATCCTAAAATCCACAATTGCATACGCACCACGATAAGATCCATGGCAGAGGCGTTGAAATTGGATGCTGCATGGTTGAGTTCGTCTCCCGCTCCCGCACGTGACTTGAGTCCCGGTTCCCTCAAGAGCTCCGAAAGGCGACGCCCAACCTATCGCAGTCATCAGAGAACAAGTTTCATCTCACATTATCATGTTCCTTTGCTGTGGAGGCTGTTGAGGAAAAATTGTGCGCAGTTAACAATAGGCAGCATTGTCATCTCCCAATTGTAGAGCAACTGGGAAATCAAAGAGTCTTGATTTAGCGATGAAGTCGAAACCAAGAGGGTTGTGGGCTTGATTCCTTTTGCGGGGGCTGCTGCCTATGTTGATAATGTATCGCAGGTCCTGCAGGCAGGCGGATAATGCATGAGCGGCCGGTGACATCAACCACCAAACGAGCCGCAACAGTGCATGCGAAGTAAACATCATCATCACACTATTGATGTCGACGCTGATCCTGCATTGTGTTCCTTATTCACTGCGCCGCATGCACTCGCGCCTACCACGACTCGCAATCACATCCCAGCTGACTCAAAAGCACGTCTAGCTACTATTACCATGGTTCCTGGAACGTATCACCTGCAACGCCATGAGCGTGTTGAGGATGTGAGAGTCATGAGCAAGTCCAAGTAGCACACGGCACACAAGTGCTCGAATTGCATCCATCACGGCGGCTGGGAAGGATCGCGTGCTCTTGAACAGTAGCGTCAGCAAAGTGCGCAAGCCATTGTTTCGCCGTATGCTCTCTCGAAGGGCACGAGAACTGAGCTCCCATTGATTCATGGCACTTACTGGAGACACCAACCACACATCCAAGCTAACATCAAAAAGCGAAAATGCTGTCCCAGAAAACTTGTGCATCCCTTCCCTCTCAGACGAAGCTTGACAAGACAGTCGCAGGATTAAACAAAATACACTAGGAATCCCTCAACCTGGATCCCACATCCTAGACATGAACTTGTGAATAGCTGGCCAGTAAATACTCCCGTTTGTTGCAGGTTTCAGCAGACCCCATATACCGCCCGTACAACAAGTTTGTCCCAGTCAAGCTACACGCACCAGACTCGCCCTTCCCACCCGTTTGGCGTGCTGTACGAGAGTTGACGGCAGCCAGATCTCGAGTCCCGCTGGTTTGCGGCTGCCCAGGGTGCGCTGAAGAGTTGCGCACCGCTGGTGCACCGACACAGTTCAAGAGCACGCGAAGCGCTCCCAGCATCACCTGCAATTCAGAGAAGGTAGAGACAAATGTACCAATATCCTTGTAAGCTTCATACATCCAACACTGTCGAGCTTCATGTTTATCTTGCTGGGCAAGTAAGGACAGCGGCCAGCGCTATCTGCATCTGTCATCACAGCATGGATGGACTCGGTTTCTGCTGCTCGCAATCCAATAGTTCTTGCCAGCTGGAAAACGAAGGTTTCACAAGAAAACAAAACATAGCATTCACCGAAGCTCAGACAATTTATAATATGTTCATGTGTCTGAGCTAAAGGCTACACTGTATTGCTCGGGTGCAAACGATTGCACCCGTAAGTTTGCTGGGACTTGCACAATTTGGGCGACCACCCAAGGACGCATGTGGATACCTAAACGCATTCATTCATTCATCAGAAAGTGCGAAAACATAAAAGGCCTGAAAAAAGGCTAAAATTATCTTCCCTTATGGTCAAACGATGAGTCTCTGCAGATTCTATGCAAGATGTAGAACGGTGAACATATGACATTGCTGACGAATATTGCAGGCATGAGAAAAAAGCTGCCTGGAGGAAAGGCTTCTAGATCACCTCGGCGTCCCCATACACTCCGCCACCACTGATGCATGTGGTCAACAACACCGCTATAGGGTGTAGCTCATTGTGCAGTCGGACATTGCTGTCGCACAGAAACTGTCGCGCGTGCAGATGCAAGGTAACCACGCGCAGCGACTCCAGTGCATAACGCGTCTGCATGGGCATTACACTCTGAGAACTCACATCGAATGTCTTCATACACACGCACAAGGGAGGCTGCAGATACACATTCCTTGCTCATGAAGTGCGCGCCGCGTCAATTCTCCAAAAACGCAGTCTTGGACAGTTTCTTGGGAATAGCACATGCATGAGAACATTAGAAATTACCATTCACAAGTGGAGATGAAGCTGCGGAATCAAGTACTAGCATGTGAAAACAGAACAATTGTCTCCTAGGCACTGTGACGGTAAGATGACGTCACCGTTCTGGTACGTAAGCAACTGGTGATTCTCATCAGATGATCTTAGTCAATTATGCGATGTGAGATCAAATATGCCATGAACAACTCCTACCACATCGTGGAAGTATCTCTCCGAAGGCGCTGCTTGCATGAGCTCGAGAAGCACTGCAAAAAGCAGAAAAACAACATCACTAGCATCAGAACACATACAAATGAAGCACATGGCACTTTGCATGGTGTTGGCGTGACGTTACCAGAAAAAAAACACTCATAGTCCTCCTAGATTACAGGCATCGGATGCATGCTGTGGTATTGCATAGGTGTGTACTAGCACTTGAAATCGGTCTGGTGTAGAACTTTCCTTTTGGCAGAGAGACTTTGGGCTTTAACGCATCACACAACTCTGTGATTCGAGATACTACCATTCACACGGGTTCTTGATTATCTTTGAGGTAGAAAAAAATTACTTTCAGACATTTACACCCTGATTTTTTTTACACACACACACTCACAAACACACACACACACAACATCTTTAACCCCATCGGATCTGATGAATTTCATGTGAGTTTTCACGAATCAACTGCTAGCACTTCGTACCTGCTACCGGCCACACTCACGAAAAAGAGATACCTGCAAGTTTGATGCCTTGTTCTGGTCATCTGGTAAATTTCAAACACTAACCGCATCTAAGCTCTGAGAAAGAGGGCATGTAGACGCAAACCAAGACAAATGTGCAGTGCGCACCGCGAGGTCCTGCTTGTTCCACAAACGCGTCAAACACTGGCCATGGAGCCGATGCAAACATCGCGGCGAGCCGTCGATCCTTTTCCAATTGCAAAAATGCGCTGTCCACTGCTGCAGCCCCCACATCAACAGATCCCTGGTCCCGTCGGCGGCCAAGAACCGCCTCGCCCTGCGGAAGGTCCACCAATTTCAGAACATAGAATGAAGCATCACACATATCCAACACACTGTGCATCCATGTCACAAGAGGAAAAATGTTGTGCAAGCGGTTATATCTCACTTTGCAATTTTTTATGAAGATCAGTGTCAATAAAACAAAATCTGCGCATGCTGTTGCATGGAAGTACTTCGATGAATACTTTGTGACGTTCAAGGCGAATGCTATTGATGGCGTGTAAATAGCAACTTGAAGCTCACCTTGGCAGAAGAGGTGGACAAACCATGTGTACGCAGATGTGTTGTCGTTGAGGAGTTCGTTGACGAGCGCGGCGTGTGCAACATCTTCATGAGCATCTCAAAGTGCACAATGAAATGTGAGCGCAGGTAGTTTCGTAGAGCATGGCAAGCTTGGCAGGTGACCTGCTTGCTGGCAGTTGGCATGTCCGTCCCTAGTGTGGCCATGTGACGCAGCATGTTCAGCAGAATCTTGAGACCATCCAGCGCGTCAAACTCGATACGCACAACATGGTATGGCAAAGTCATTCCTGAACAGCGTCATACACCCAGACCCTCCCCTCACACACATCATATAAAAAAGTGGCAAAGGGAGTAAATGATGCGAAATGGACACATACACCGTGCAACAACAGATTTCATACACATCTTCCTCCGCTGTGCTGTGAACATGCTCCATGTCCTCTGAAATACAAAATCAAATATTGAAATTGGGAGACAGATATTCAAACATCATCCTGACGGAGCTTTTAGCTAGTTCACAGCAAACACGAACACAATGATACACTTTTGATGAAATTCAACGAACCGAGAAAAAGTGCAGCATGCTTGCGTGCAGTTTCTTGGGTGGCGCACTGGAACAGGGCCAGAGCGGATATGACGAGTTTCTGGGCGGCCTCAGTAGCCGAGGCAAAGCAAGCTTCAATCACGCCTGAGATGCTAGCCAATGAGAACATGCAACGCGCGATGCCTCCGTACGTCCTATCCCGTGTACGCACAGGATTAGCATGCAATATCTCAGTTCCAAGGAAGCGCCCCACTTCCCTGACAAAGCGTGCAGCACTTGTGTCTTCCAACATCATGGAGACGCGAGTATCCTTTCTAGAAACAAATGAAATGCATACAATACAGTACTCTTGCGATGAATAATTCATCGACATAAAATAAGCGCAACCAAAAATCAACAAGCATCTGATAGAGGCAGCATATATGCAAATAAATGCAGATTCGTGCAACCTGCGTCCTCACCAATTGTTGCGCGGCATCTGCAGTAAAAGCTGCATTCCTCCCCGTTCCACAAACATGGTAGCAAACTTCCTGCTAGAAGTACAAACAAACGCTAAAACCACTGAACATCAAGGCGTGAATGTTTTAAAAAATTGTTGAAGGTAGGCCGCAACAATACAAGACGTTCTACAATCTTCATTGAATGCAGTTTCAACTAATCAAATATGAACATTGGTCGCTACATGAGCCTATGGCAACTTGGCCTCCGCAAGAGAACATACGTACACTATGATGAACTTTGTTAAACACGGAGAATTTATGAATTCATGTGGGAACAAGATTGAAAATCCTTCATAACAGAGTGGAATACACAGATCCAAGAATACATCTGCGATACAGGCTGCTTCCGCTGAAACACATGTACATGAAGGGACATCATGTCGTGCCGCAAGAATGTAGTAGCACAAGCAGATAACCTGTGCTCTGCAGCAGCGCAAAGATTTTGAATTCCCAAAATAAAAAACGATTTGATGCTTGCATACCTGTGAGCGAGCAGCGAGTTGACCATTTGTAAGCTGTTTTGTACATCACATCACCAAAACCACCCCCGAACTAAAGGTCTTATGCATCTGTGAAAAGAATTATTGACCTCTTTAAGATATCAAAAACACTGCTCACGCAAAATCTTGAGTAGCATTTTGATTCTAGGATCACTGTTCTTTCAACAATCAATCTTTCAGTATATCCGACAGACACCAGCATACTTTGAATAAAACTTCAACCACCAAAATGTGTGCAAATGGGGCTATGAACGCCTGTTTTCATGTATCTTTCCGAGACCAAATGAAACAAGTGCATTAAAAAAAAAAACAACAACAAAACTCCATGCCTCTTTTGCCTGCTCCGTGAAATCTGAAAGTTATCACACCCATAGAGCGATGACCACAAAAAGGACTGACCTATCAGCCATAATTGCAGGGTCTGGTGCGAGCTCAGTACGGTCGTCAATGTGGATGCTCAGCAAGGATAGTGCAACATCAACACCACTTTCCTGCATCACCTATTTCAAAATTACGTCCCAGAAATCACACAAACAGCCACAAAATCAGCGTGCACTAGCACCAAGTCAGAGGTGAACTCGAACACAAACAGTGAGTGTCAAAGTTCTGAGTGTAAGCCGTTTTGTCAAGCACAAAGAAGTTACAATAGCAAAATAAGTTCAAGGGGAGTGCAGAATATATAATTGTGGATTGTAGAATCGAGTTTAGAGCTGTACCTGTCCAAAGCACTCAACATATTCGCCCATACTTGAAACTGCCTGGATTCGGTACATAAGCATGCGTGCTTTAAGTGATGGCAGATCGTCCACGGTACCCTCGACCGTAAGTATTGTCCCAACTGTCCCTGCAGGGGCTGCAACGCCGGATTTACATGCAAACGCTCTGCTCTGTGAGATACAGGGCTCATTCATTGGCTGCTGGCTTGGGAATTCGATATGCTTAGTTTCCTGTTGAGAGCCTGCAGCGCTGGGAGCTTCATCTAGTTTGAGCCAGGGAATCGATGCCCGGAGTCCATGTAGCAGTGGTTTCATTGTGCCATTACGAACCTGTGGAGAAAAGACGGATCTCAATGTAAGGCACCAACGCAAGAATTTAACAATGTTTGCTTGCGAAATCAAGAGTTTGATAATTTACTTGCGTGATGAAACCACAAGGTAGGGGGTATTATGTTCAAGCCAGAGCTAGCAGGAAATCAGGGTGGGAAAACGGCCAAACCAGGGTGCCGGCAGCATCATCACTGTTGAGTGCGATCGCTAACAAGCCAGTGGAGTAAGTTCTGAGTCTCTCCGCTGTCAGGAAAACACATCCCGCACTCCACTCTCAAATCACACAGGCGCTCTACTCCATTCATGAGATAAAGGCTTTTCCGTAAATAGGCAAATAAAGACAAAAGCACAGTATACAGAGCAAATGGACAAAATGGTAGCTGTCACTTCGTTCGGTCTATGACAAAGAAAAAATCTGCTGTATGTGTCCTGAGGCTATATTCGCGGCATCCAAATACAAAATGCAGAAGAAAAAAAACTATGGCTCGTGTACTGTATGCGGCAGCAACAACCCAAGCACCATGAGAACATTAAAATTTGAATAATATACCACACTTGGAGAGTGTGTTGTGAGATAATGGAAATGGTGTTTTCATCACCATCATGAGCATTGTGCACAGGATTTGTACAAGACGCAGCGCAGGATGTAGATTGCTAGGCTTCAAGCATTAGCTTGTAAATATCATGGTACACCCTTAGTGAGAAGACATTGATATATGAAATCACGATTCGTCTTTCCATAAATCTCAACATCATTTCAAGCAATATGTCTATGCTCAAGTGTGACATCCCCACACGATGTGCTGCTCCTATATATATCCAAGGTGGGTAAGCATTTAGGGTTGCAAGCTGTCTGTATTCTAGCAGCTAGGTTGCCTGCTTGTCGGAAAGGACCAGACAGCCTATCAAAACCTGACTTGTCATCAATGCCACACTGGTCTGCATTCGGTCCAGAGGACTAGGTCCCTGGCCTGTGGGTCACCACCCTACGAGAGCAACGATTGGTGATAGTGCGTGAATTGCAAATTTGCATGCGCCAAAACCAGCATCTCCCAAAATGATATCGATGATCAGCAATCGTTGAAAGCTGAAGGGTCAAACTGAAAAGCAGATTGTATCGCCTAGCATTGTATAACTCGTAGAACTTACCGTTGTGGCCTTGCACGTCATCAGGTAGGGGATCCACGGCCCATTTGCGTAAGTCTTGCACAAGGGCTTCCTCTGTCAGCGGGTACTGAAAGCAGCCAAAATCCATGACAATAAGAGAGTCAATCCATGTAAACAAGGTAGTTCGCGCCCTTCGTCAGGAAAACAAAAAACTGATATATCCATCCAAAGTATGGAGGACACAATTCCATTGCCATGCGCATTAATATCTGTTCCAACAACCTGACCGAAGATCAAACAGACCGTCAACATTGGTATTAGGATTTCACGGCCGGCATCGGCAAAATGGGATCATGAAACCATAGGAACATGTATGAAGTCCTAGAAAATATGGGTCCGCGGCTGCCCGCAGGTGCGAAAAGGTAGACATAAGCGGAGATTCACCTGAAATCCAAGAGAAAATAGCACTGCGCGGGTAAGCCGCATTGCAGCGATCTTAACAGGCCATTCAATATGCGACTCCATAAGGAAATTCCAGGCAAACTTCTCGTATGTCTCATCTTCATCCTGCAGAGCACAGTGCACGAAAGAAGCACAGGCGCTTGATTGTAGCGTTTCACCATACTGACGGAAAGAGGTATTGCATACTTTGCAAACAAGGGCGACAAAGGAAGGAATTTCGAGAAGGGCCGGAGCTGAACCCGATGTGGTTTAAGTTGGGGTCCTGATCAATTACTATTGATGAAATGCCACAACTCCGTCATTGATCAAATCTCAATACAAACAATTGAAAAAAGAAGGGGGGAAAAATAATGGCTTGGACGCAGCAGCTCGTCCAGGCAAACTCCTGGGAAATCAAGTCAAGATTGTACTCCACATTTCCGGCGTGCGCAAACATGCAAAATCCAGTAACAGGGTAGCTCCCAAAGATTCAAGCACGACACAGAATCAAAAATATGATTATGTGCGCCGTCCTGGCACACAATCCACAGCACATACAGAACAGGACCCACCATGAGCCAGCTCAAACTCAACTCCAACTCCAACACAGCAAATTGCATGAAAACAAGGGTATTCCTTGTAGCATCGCACCTTTCCTTCTACACCATAGGATACGCATTCCAAGTTTTGCGTGTCTGTGGCTGATATGCAAAACACTGAGTGTATGTCCAATGCTAAGCACGTTATCGTTGGCCTAACCCTTGGTACATCTGTGGAACAACACTCACTAGGCAAGACTATCCTCCTTTATTGTTATAGTTGAATCTTTTGTATGCTGCAGAGCATCTCCTTGCATACTTGCGACCTATTGTTATGATAGTTGGATTGTTGGTGGTCCTCACCAGTCTCAGCAATAGCACACACATTGAATGGATTTCATGCATGTCCGCACCCAATGGAGAAAGAAGCAGATACCTTGATGAGATTGAGAATTCGCCCAATTGTATACATCCCTCTTTGGTTCACATATGGGTCGCCAATCAACTCCTGATACCTGCAGTAATCTCAATGTACCCGATAAATGTGAGCAACCTTTGGAAAATACAAGCATCCTGCAACAAGGCGTGCAAATGCAGTTTTTGGTCATGTGCGCGATGCCAAGACAATACTATTGTGCGCAAACAGCAGCACGTTGTTTGTGAAGATGATGTTGTCACCAGGGGCACAAGACCATGCAAATTCCTCGCAATGATTGCGTACAAGTGTCCAGATCAGGATCTCATTTACCAACCGACCATTCCCCCTTACCCACTGTGACGGAAGTGTTGATCCAGTTGACCCGGTTGCAAACATAAAGTCGCGTACAATTTTCTCAACATGCTTCAAAACATCATCCTGAAAACGATTGTTCCATAACCATATCAGGTGGCCTATTTGGTAGGGCGTCGGCTTGGCACACGGCAAGGCCGTGTTCCAGCCCCGACATGGGTTGGTACTTTCTCGGCCGATGATTTGTCACAGGCCATGCTGGCTGGCGGGTCATTCTTGATAAGCTAGTTATCATACCAATCACCTTAAAACCACTATGAAAACTGGTGGCTCAAAAGTTTTTCCTGTTCCATATTCGACACGCAGGCCTCATCACACAGCCGAAAATTGAATAAGTTGCATCATGTGATTCCTATTGTATAGTCCCACAGATCTTCATTAGACGACCTTCGTGTCTTCTGCGACGAATTACAGTCCCACAATTTGCCCGAATGATCGCATGAAGAACATTATTGAAATATCTGATTGTCCAGTGATAGAAACCCATTTACTTGATAGCAACGCAAAAAACTGCGCACAATACTCAATCGTATCAATTTGCTACCGGATACATCTGCTGCAGAGCATTGTTCATGACCGAACATGTCCAATGGCGTAGACAAGGGCTGAATACCTGTTGGTACAGTTCATGGCATATTTTCAGGTTTTTCGCGATTAACACAGGACTGGAGATCTTGGTGAGCGATGAATGACGTGATCCGCCCGATGCTTTAATAAAAAAACAGAAAACATTAGCTTTGCGCATTGTACAAATGCTCAAATGTTGCCTATCATGCGCTTTGAAGAAAATGGTAGATTGTGACTCATGGACATGAAATGATGGCAATTCGAAATATGGCAAGAAGCCCATGATCCAGTTCTTCACAAGTTCATCTGCAAATCGCCATGGCAGCATTACGTTACACATTGAGAAAGCCTGATGTCGAAGAGTTGAAATACTGCACCAACATGTTGCACATTGGTCATAGATGCCTTCCAACTCAACAATTTTTTTCAAGTGATGGGGGTGCCCAGCCTCAAGACGACAGGTGCAAACAAACTACTGTTGTTGAATGCGGACCAAAGTGCCAATTAAACAAACACGAAACAAACGTGGGAGACAACATCCAAGATGATATTCAATATGGAATGATATCTAGCATTTCAGCACGGCCATTACCAAATGCCGAGCAAGATGAGTTTTCCTAGACCCCAGCTTCCACCCGAGCTGTTCTCAGAAGAATTGCAAGATTTCAACCATGACAGAGAAAACTGTGGGAGCCATATTGGTTTAGTCATTGATCGGTGACTGCTGATTTGGATTCCAGCTAACAATATCAACCAGAATATTTTTTTGCTCTAAGATTGACTATTCAAAAATAAATAATGGATCTCACCATTGAGCTTCCTCTCACCATCTCTTTTGAAAGAAGCAGCTGGAAGATACTTGCT
>NHOP01000092.1:0-20744 GCA_018697155.1 Pyramimonas parkeae | reverse complement strand
TTATCACACGGATGGCTTGGTTGGTACGGGCGTCGACTTCTGCTGGAGGTCCAGTGTTCGAGTCCCGACAGGAGTTGCCTCGGCTGATGATTTTACGATCAAACACGCCATGCTGACTGGGGTCATCTTCGATTAGCGAGTGATCATGCCAACCGCCTAAACAACCACCATGAATGCTGGTGGTTCCAACAATTTTTAAGACGGTGAACGCTAATTTTTTCGTGCTTGGTACCTTCTGGCCATCAGATCGGGGTGACCTGTAATCACTTGAAATTCCAACAGGCCTCTCTACATTGCAACCGTCGTATTGGACCATCATTCGACCACATGAATGTTTATCCGGATTGCTGAAGGACCCCCCATGCCCATCTATGAGAAGCCTCAATCATATGTCCCAAACGAGGGATCCAGCAAAAACCCACGCCTCTGCAACTCATTATTGGCCCCATATTTGGAATAACAGCGCATGCTGAATAGGACCATGGTTCTTCAATGTATATGGTGTATGAATGTTTCGCACTTTGTACGATTCAGATGAAAGTTGCATCTTTGTTGGCTACTTTAATCGAGGGCTATCGTGAATTTAGTGCTGCTCAACGGATAGTTGGCACGATCATCGGAACTTGGGCTGCAAACGATTGAACGATTCAAATTTTCGTTAGCAGCTTATCGGAATCATTTATCGAAAAACTGCATTTGGTCGACTGGAGGCTGCGGTGCCCATCGGGCGTCTTGCTTTGTCACTAGGTGTACCCCATAATACAGGCCTACACCAATAGCAACTCCGATATGTGATTTCTTCTCGAGCGCACGGACCAGTGGCAGGACACGACAGGCACGGGATCTGCACAGTCCCCACCACAGTCAGTGCTGCCCTGCTACGCACCATAAATTTTGGGAATCTCCCGTGCCCTCTGATTCACGGAAAGATAATAAGATGCGCATTTTGACCGGACTTGTTGGCGCGGGAAAGGGTCTGGTCTCGAACTTTATGCCGTGTATGCCGCACGCTCACTTGAATACGCGTGTGGTTCCTGCAACGGCTCGCTACGATGCGAGCGGGTATCGTGTTTCGATGAGTTCAGGAGTCCGAGCAGGACGTATGGAGGTTCGATGTTTTCATGCGACTGTTGATGGAAATTTCCGTGCGGTAAATCTTTGGAGAGCGTAAAAGGCAGCATAGGGTTTGGTTCCCTAGAACATGTTCTTCAGTACAACCTGTTGCAACTGCCTCAATGATCACGTTTAGGAAGGGACGCGTTCAAACATTTCGCGATGCAATATTTATTTTATCTGTTCGTTTGATTTTCATGATTAATGAGCTATTGCTTGTCAACGGGGTCCTGTTGGGTGTTGGCACTGACCGGCATCGACGGATTCACGTGTAGTGGACGAACAATTTGAAGAATTCATACATTTGGAGACGACGATATTGAATCCTGATCAACGATCAGGATTCAATGTTCAAGTTTGGACATGAAATTTGTTCCGAAGTGCTGTTGATTTTTTCATTCAGGAACATCACTGGCAGAGCTGCACTACATGGTGGCCCTGTGAATTGATATCGAGTGTTCTAGCTGAACGAAGGACAACAACGGAGCGCACGTTGCGCATGTCTTGTCTGATATTTCAATCAATTTTATGTCCTTAATCGAAATAGATCACACTCATGATCACTGATGAGGATTGAATTTATGTGTAGATTACTCGATATGCGTATGTGCAACATGATCTGTGTTTATGATTCTCAAAATGGTGACATCAAAGTGTTGTTTGTATGTGACAAGGACAAGCAAAAACAGGCTCGTCGACAATTTTGGCGACAAAGGCCGTGCGCATCAGGAAATAAATTCACAAGATTTCTCAGCTCGGAAGAGTCTGGTGCGCACAGATTGTTCTTCTTTCTTCTAGTGATGTGTGTTGCATCCTACTGGTCCTGATTGTTTTCGTTTTTGATCATGCAACAAACAGCATGATGTCACGATGTTGACATGCAACACAGCAAACCGTATCGATAGATGTAAATGGATCTCGCAAGATAGGCTTAATATTCGGTAATGAGGGTTGAATTTGTGTTTCATCCCAAATGCATGTTGCGACCAGGGGCTTGGTGCTCCTAAACAGTCAAAACAGGTGCACTTGTAAGTGCGCATATCTTTTGGCAATTGCGGATTAATGCAGCATGATATTGAGTCTAATGACATGCTGCTTCAACATGTTATACTTAGCTCGTGAGTGATGTGGGGCAACTGATTGGATGTCCCTGTCGCACCTTGTTCAACATCAGAGCCCATCATCCAAGTCGTTGACTTTGTTGTTGTTTGGGGCAATCAGCTTGGCGATTCGTTTGGCTTTTAGTATATTCATCTCATATACTGCACAGTGGCAATGCGAGCACCTTCGACCTGCTGTAGAGTGTTTGCGACTCCCAATCCTCGCTTGCTGTTCAGCACAGTCAAATATGTTGTATATGTACCTACAATCCTTCCTATTTATTTGGCCGCTCGCAATTCTGGCAGGCTATTGATCTGGAAGTTGAAGTTTGACTCACACACACACGCACACACAATTTTTGTGTACAGGATGAGGACCAGTCCACGTCACCTCCATGTCCACACCAAACTCGCCTCGTGCTCATGCATGCTTGCCTGATCGAGCATCGTGTTGTGTTGGGCGCAGACGACACTGTGGTGTTCCACTTTGGCACGGAGAAAGAAGCGGCAGCCATGAACAAGCCCAATGTCAAGGACGCTCCAGAACAAGGTGAGCATCTTTTGCACCTGATCTTGATCGCTGCTGGGTCCTGAGAATTGAAGGTATTGTTTTTCGCAGCAGTCCCGCCTCGGGTCCCATCCCGCCTGCTCTCAAAGAGTTTGGTGTTTGCATGAATGAATCACCTATAGGTGCTTGCGGTGCAGTTGTATAGCTTGCACTGAGATGAGATGCAAGAGTGCAAGCTAACGCACCTCGAACAGCTGAAACGAGCACTTGTTCGTTGAAGCTCTCAATAGGAAATTTGCATTCGCCGGCATGTGGACACTCGGCCAGCATGCGAGTTGGATCTCCTTGCAGGGGCTGGGTGTGCCATCTATCATTGAACACGTCCATCAAAATGACTGTGCGGACCTCGCAAGAAGAGCATGTGTACAAGACCGCATATGGGGCCTAGTTGGATGGCCTGTAGTATGTAGGGCGTCAGGTTGTTTCACCATCGCCCCGACATCGGTAGTTGCTGCCTTGGCCAGTGATTTGCCTGCAGCTCGCTGGCTGGTGGGACATCTTCGATTTACAAATCGTCATTGTATTCGCCTAAACATTTGCAATAATCCCTATTGCTCTGATGATTTTCAGTACGTAGCGTTTGCTTCCCTATATCCAGCCAAAAAGTCCTTGCGCGTCTCTGCGCTGGCCCTGCTGCGAATCAACACCAAGCAGCAGTGAACGCAATGTATTTAATTTTGGTTGTGCTCCGACATCGCTTGGAGAGAAGGTTTTCGGGCGTGTCACAAACGCGTTGAATTTCAACTGGTTTACCATCAGCAACGCTATTGGTACAGAGTCAAGAGCACGCATGATGTGCAAGTGTAATGTTGCGGGGAGAGAATGGTCAGGCTTGGACCTCAACTCAAGCACAAGGAGCAAGCGAGCCAAGGTGGTGAAGGAAGCCTCTTCTGTGCCGACAACAACGTCAGAGGCTGTGCCGCCGCAACCAGCTACCAAGTCAACAAAGAGGCCCAGCCATACCAAGACAAGCAAGCCAGCTCAGGCGGCAACCGATACTTCTTCTGTGCCGTTGAAAACGTCCGAGGCTTCATCGCTTGAACGATCCAAGGCGCCTACAAAGAAGCGCAGCTCTACCAAGACGCGCAAGCCAGCTGAAGTGGAACAAGAAGCTCCACCAGGCCCGATGACATTGTCAAAGGATGCGATGCCGGCGGAGGAAGTGTCCCAGAAGCCTGTACGGGGCAGGGCTTTCAAAGCCAAGAAGCAAGCCGAGAGCAATGCAAAGGAGGTGGGTGCCGCGTGCACGAGCCCTTTTTCTCTACCCTTGAGGAGTTGTTCAGACTCTCACATTCTGGTTCGCCAAGCCGCCTGTTTTGGGATAGACATTGGTTGAAAACTAACTTACGGGCTAGGACTGTTGCGTTGGGCTCCCTTTCGGAACTCGTGTCAGCAACCTTTGACAGTATGAACGAGCATTCAAACCAGATATCCTAGGAGAACCAGAGGTATGAGCTCAATCGCAGGGACATCTGGTCGGTAGGCCTCGATGACAGAGTCGAGCACAACAATTCCGTAGGTCCACCAGATACCCCAGGAAGTTGATGTACTGGGTTGGACACACTCGACACATCGCATAGCACAGAATCCATGGAGGTGTGTCTTCAACCCTCGTTGAAATATGCTTTGTATCATCGTACGCCCAATGGACACCGATCTTGCATTGATTGATTCATATTCCGATAGTTAGCAGGTACGTGGCGCACAGTTCAGGATGTTGTACTCGAATAACTGGAAATACGTATCCGACCAAAGCTCTGAGTGTGAACAATCGGCAGCACCTCAGCAAGGGGGGTTCATGGCACAACGCCGTTGGGTTCCGCTTTCTGTGCTGTAACGAGTTTGTTTTGAACTATGCGCATGTTTGTCGATTTGCCTAGTGGAGCTGTCGGGTGTTGCACATGAAGAACTAGGTGTAGCTTGCCGCCTAGTGGGTCGCGACTGTATTCTTCGCCAAATTGCTTGGATATGAAATCAAACAAGACTGGTTCCGTGTGTTCCCCTTGAACGCTCCCAGTGCACGATTCTACCTGCAGGCCCGCGAGTCATCCGCGCAGGCGACGCCGCCACCTGCCCCCACCCCCAGTCTGGTGAGTGCAGACCGTGTATGCGAAAATTCAATGACTCACAAGAATTTGGCCTTAGGCATACGACTTGAGAACAGCTAACAGTTTGAAGGGATTCTGGTTTTTTATTTTCCGAGGTACACGCGGTACCGGTGTTGTGTTTGACGCAAAGGAAACGTAGTTCCAAGAATTCCGATACGCCAGCGCTTTGAAGATGATGGGAGCTCCCTTTGTAGGAGGGGCACGTCCGAGAACTTTGTAGAAGTGCCAACGCGCCGTCTTGACTACTGGCACAGACAGTTTTTGCATAGAGCTCCTATGGAAGTCTCAGTTTGAGTTTTCCACCGCGGCCTTGTGCAAATCGGCCTTGACACAGGAGTCGGCACATATCATCTTCAGAGTTCAGTACGACCTGCTACCATGCTTGAAATAGATGAGGCAGCGATACGTTTCGATATTTTTTTATGAATAACAGGTACGTGCTCCTTGGACCAGGCAATCTATGCGTTGACACTATTCATGGATTTCTAAGGTTCCTTGTGCAGCGATAGATCTTAGCACGCGATTCAGCTGACATGGCTCCCCGCCCTTGTGGTAAGGGTCATGTCATCATATCCATATACATATATACATATATATCATACTCGAGTTTTGCATTTACAGAGAAAGAGAGAACATATCAAGCGTTTGTTGGTATGGATGGTGGCACGCATTTTGCTTTGTATTCGGCATCGAAAGCTCGTGCATGTTTCAGGGTTGGACTCCTTTCCGATAGGAACTCACTACCAGCATTAATACGAACCAAGAAGGAAGCCCTTGTGCAAGTACCAATGTGAAGACATGCAAATCGCCATTCTTGACATCTGTGTAAGATTCCCCAAAATTCTCAATGCATGCCAGGGTAGCGTATTGAACACTACCCTGCCTGTCCCTTTATGTGTTGTTTTGTTCTGCCCTATTCTCTGTGCGATGCCAGATGCTTGTGTCTGTGACTCATATACATCTGAAGGACGTCCTTCGTCCTATTGCCCCGACTATTTCATCTTTGATGTTGGTGCGCGTGCAATCTCACAGAAGTCTGCACCTGCGGGAGGAATATTGGTTGAGAGCCAGCTCAAGACCATGAAGGTGAGGCGTGAGTCCACATGTCGCATGCGTGAATGCCTAATTCGCGGCAGTATCCCCATCCGTGCTCAACCTGTTCAACCTTCAAGGTACTAGAGGGTGTTTTGGGGTCTGGGCACGCTGCCCTCGTGTATCACGTCCACCTGCTGCCTGCAACGGCATGAAAGTTTCAGATGGAACTATACCTATCGTACGTTCTCCTTGGACCACGCAATCTGTGTGTTGATCTGGTGTCTCGCCATCCTTATCAAGACAGTTTGCTAGGCCGTGAAAATCCGTATAATCTCATAGCCTGGAATATATGCAATCGGGTGCGGGCACATAAGCTCGACTTGTTGTTGCACCTCCGCGGATTTGTCACAGTTGGAACCAGGCATGTCTCCTTCAGCTTCTTGGATTTCACCATCATTTTCACACTTGGATAAACGCGCATATAAAGAAATGCAACTTATGATTCAGGGTTTCCTTTGTAATACATAGTTTGTTTTGTTACCGTGTTGCCGCTTTACACTCCATCCTGTGTGTGTTCCCACAAATGTTTATGGGTAGTTTTTGTACGTGGACATGACCAGCGGCTGAAGGGCGGGGACTCGTGTCCATTGAGTGGTACGTCAATGAGTTCCGTGGCACATGGCGTTCAACCCCCATGTATCTGGTCCAAACGCAAGTCATCTCCCAGGGAGAATGTGTCTTATCATCGCAATCGAAGTAGCCTATGGATCTGTGCAAGCATCCTTATCATGGGTCACATCTGTCTCGCTGTGTCCCATCTGTCATGTTAAACGTCATCTCCGTGATGCATCTGTGCGTCCATGCTACCCAGCAAGAAAGCGGAATTAGCCATTCACAACCTTACGTACACCTGTTGAGAGTGTACATAATCAACATGTCTCCAGTTGATTATGGCGTTCTTGTGTTGGCGATATGTTCACAAGAACATGGCGATATGTTCTTGTGAACCGGAGAATCTGGGCTTGTGGTTTCAGGCTCCCGTCTCAGTAAACAGATGTCGCTGCGAGCATGTGTACAATAACTTCATGCACATCCTACTTTGTCATGACTTTGCGCCTATCTTCAGTGCTTGGGTGTGGCATGTTCGCTAGAGTTTGAAGTTCTGCACAGTCGCACTTGTTCTGCATTCATGCGTTACAACAGCGTTTTGGTGTTCCATTTATAGCCGGTTTACAGTTGATTCAATAGTATATTCAAGTCCCCATACGTGTACTCCATGTGACCGACCTGACTACGTCAACTATCCCTTCCTGTGAGCCGAGCAATGCATTTCTCGATTGGCGATTCTCACTGCTAACAGATGAATAGCACATAGATATGGCTGGCTGTATATTTTATAAGACGTTCTATGTTTTGTACGACATAAGATTCCTTTTATCAGCTTGACATTGCATTCGCATTTGATAGTCAATACTATTTGTTTTGTTTCCATGTTACCTGGGGGGTCGGGCGGTCGACCAGCCCAAAGAGCTTTGTTGTGAATCCTGTCTTTGGAGTGATTTCTACTGTGCCAAGGGAAGTGTGATGGCAGTTGCTTTGCGGGCTTCTGCTAACCCTATGGCCACTTGGGCAATATGAGATGCTTCTTCCCCCAGTCAAATTTTGAATCTGATCATCCATAGTTAGTCCAGCATATTTTCCTCGAAATGAAGGTGAGCTGATTTGGATTTCAAGTATTTGTGCAGTTGCATTGGCTTCTCGCCACTTGCTAGGGATGAAACCCCATGTGTATTTTGTTTGCCTGATAATGCGCACACGCCTTTCAACTCAGTTTACGGGGTATGTATCCACGCTCGACTCGGCACTCTTGGGGGAATGCTCTCCTCAGAGTACCTGAAATTTTGTGGAACTGATTGTCCGCATTGTGTACATTTTGGTTGCTGTAGGTAATTGAACTCAGAGAGCTTGCAAAGGAGAGAGGTTTAACAGGGTATTCCAAACTTAGAAAAGCAGACTTGATAGCTGCGCTCATGCAAAGCTGAGTTTTGGGGGTACAACAGATTCCTCATTTGGATTTGCTTGCTGTGAAGATCATATTTTGTGATGTTGAAGACAGAAGCTGTACAGATGGTGATTTAGAACAGAAATTGACTTGTCTGGGTTGGCCTTGCAATGACAACCCCGCTCATTATAAGATCTGGGGCTAGAACTGCATGTCCACACACGATGACTGGTAATTTCTGAGGCAGGTTGCCACTGTTATCCACAAAATAGTGGTGTTTATTGCTGATCTTGGGTTTCCTGCATACTGAAGTATATTTATTGGTGGTAAGGTGCTCCCTTTTCCTTGTAATTCATTCCTTAACATGATGCTCACAAATTCGGAGTACCCCGCAACATTTACACACAACAGTATGACCCCTCGCTGGGTGGGGAGCCATATAAATTCATCACAGGGTGCGAGCCCTATCACACCAGTATCAGACCAAAGGAGCACCGTGAATAACCATCAGAATTACCTCAGTGTGACTGTCACGTAAATCCTACATGTGTACAGTTTCTTTAAATCTATCGAGATTCAAATGTTCAACCATGCGCCAAAAAACACCATTATTTCACACTTATGTGTATTTTCCACGCATGCGAATATGGTTCCGAGTGGCAATGTTCATTGTCAGGATTTCAGGGATCAGCATTTTTCACAAATCATGCTCAAGTGGTCTCTTTGTAAAAGAAAGATACAACGTGCAAATATGGCTCTGGAACGCAGATAAAGATTTCTAATTTTGTACACAAATTACACTTAGAAAGTCAAATCTCGTCCCCTTCAAACCTCGGCAGCGGGGTACAAGAGGCGGGGAACTCTGTTGTGTTTCCCGTTTCGTATTCTCTACAGCCTCCATATATGTAGCAGCGCGCAACACTTAAAACAGCGCGGATCCGGTCATCCCTTCAACAGCCAACAGTGAAACTATACCCATCATCGCTGCCCGGCCGTTGATCGTTTCAGCTTTTGGAGTAAATGGTCCGTACGCGCTGGTTGGGACGCTCAGTCCGTTGTCCTCCTTTCCTCGGATCTTCGGCATGATGGATGATACAATAACCACAATTACTGTGAGAGGAAGCAGAAAAAATCCGAGCTTTGGCAGGAAAATCACTTTTACCCCCACATCGCGCATGTTGAACATCTGCGAGGTGACAGACTCCCCGGTGGTGAGCTCCGCGAGCAGAGCCGCTGTAAACCCAATCATCGCTGTGCGACCGTTGATAACTTCAGATGCCATTCCACCTTTGAAAACAGACAGTGCATTGGACACCATATCAGTGTCACCTAATGGGGCACCATACGCCACGCTACCATCTACCGGATCTATCGCATCCGAACCCGAAGAAGAAACGATCGGTTCAGCGGACATCTCTGCTTCTGCTGTTGCAGCAGAGTGTTCAGATGCAACGAATTTCTTTGGTGAAGAAGGCGTGGGCGTAGATACTGAAGGCTCTGGGTTGTTGGAGGAAGCACGGACTTTCATCATGGGGCCTCCTACACGAGGTTGTCGTGTGGATACGACACATGGTTTTCCATTGAACAATGATACACGAGAGTTGCGTACCAGTGCAGGCATAGTCAAGGTGCTTTGCGAAAGAGCCATATTTGTTTGTAAGGGTAGCGCAATGAAGGAGTGAAGTATGTATGGCGTGGAAGTCGGTGTTGGGACTTTATATTTGTGGCTGGGCGGTGTTTGGGACTGGACGTGGCGCGATTTTTCGTAACCAATGCTGACATGGACAATCCACGCTGGTGATTTTCAGGGAAAACTTGCGCAAGTAGATGCGTCGTGGCATTCAACGCGCTCGTTCCAAGGATACAAATCACGGATGGTTCATGCTGTTGTCGATCCCTCCCACGTGAAATCGAGGCTGCCTGCATATGAACATCCAAGCTGAAATCGCTCCCTCTTGATTTGCCCTACTCCCCACCACACCGTAGTCTTGAAAGTGCTCGTGCGGTTTCGGAAATTACAGGGCCCCATATTGTTAAAATCGTACCCGGGCTGCGCCAATGTTTGCACCCGATGGGATGCGATGTATACGAGCATAGCGCCAATGCAACGCAAACACAGGATAGCTCCATGCCCCTTTATGATGTGGTATTGGAGACAGGAGTAGCGCCGGTTAGCTGCGGCGTATGCTTGATTCGCGGCCGGTCCACGCCTGGCGAGGCCAGGTACTGCTCCGTACCTCTGTCGATAATCTACTCCATGTGGGCCGGTCATCGTCGACTAGTGGTCAGGGCGATAATGCCCACCGCAATAATGCAATAGCGCATGCGCAAGTTCTCAAGACTCGTCCATTATGTACAACGCACACCATTCGCATGCTCGCTGTCATATCATTGCGACGTGGCTGGCTGCAAACCAGATGCAAAGGCATATGGAGACGTGGCATCCGGAATTGTGTGTTCTTTTGCTTTTACAAGTGTGCGCCAACTTGCTGAAGCGTCGTCGAATTTCACCCGATAAACGCTTGGGGGAATCGCCGATTTCGCCGATGATCGGATGGCTCGTGGAAGCGGGGGCCCGACAAAGTCCCAATCGCGGTATACCAGGTTCGAAGAACCAGATGTATAAGCTCTTCGCTCGCTCTCGGTAATGGGGGCTCGGCCGTTCAAGCAATCGTGAGCAGATCGAAATCCCCGGGAGCAAGCTGGGTACCTGCCTGGTCTTGGGGTGGTTCCCATGGTCTTTTGATACGAGAGGTCACGTATCAGCGCCGGTCGAGGTGCGGGACTGCAACGGGGGGAGATCCACACAGGCAGAAATGCACAGTCCAACTGATCGCGATTGGTCGAAGACAGCAGGGGGATGGTAACAGGTTGAAGGGGTAAATCCGTTGAAAGGTCTTTTGCAATTGGCGCTGCGGATCGGAAAGCATGTGCCGTGATATAGAGGATATCCTCAAGGTCTGGGTTACGACGGGAGAGCAGGTACCTGGCAGCCCCCAAAAAAAACTCGGGTGTGCGCTAACTATGTAAGAAAAAAGGTTTCACTAGGGTGTGAGGATGTTACCACCATGATCCTTCACCTGCCAAGCACCCACACAAGGCAAGGACCGAGCACTGGCTTAGAAAAATGTTCTGGAAGAACTCAACCATGTGCATGGGCAATCAACATAACTGCCACCTAGACCCCGTAATGGCGGTGCCACTGAGAGTGCGGGCCCACACACTGCTGCTAAACCCAGCTGAATGCTGCATTTTGTCTGTGCTGCCGCACCATTGAAACTGGAACGTTATAGGTGATTCAGGCATTGCACGTTCAGTTGTACAATAGCTTTCTTCGAGCATATGTAAGATATATGCAGCTGCGCAAACTTCCGGCAAATTTCATTGTTGATAATTTTTGAATTAGTCAGTGCGCAAGGGTCTGTCGCTAGTGGAAGAAAGTCAATGCATTGTACACAGGTGACGAAAAAAGAGGATCCACAGATTGTTTCAAGGGTTTGTGTTCATAATATCCAGTATAAACAACTCATCTCGGTGATTTTGTCAAGCAAAATATCCACAGCTTGCGCAGTCCATTTTGTTTAGAAGCTGTCCATGTGCTCCACTCAATGGGGTGAAAACGTGCCATACCCGCGCGCATAATTTCATTTCAAAGGATGCAATCTATCGCACATAGGTGTGTTCAAATTGGGTTCCACTGTAAGTCTCTTTCTCCCGACGTGAACAACACAATCAAGCATGCCTTGGGAAAGCACACTATAAGGGTCGAGGCACTCATTTTTTGTGCCAAAGCTCTATAAGTGTGCCCGATAATCAGGTGCAAATGCCAGTTGCGTGTGTTCCTAGTCATGCATCACTATCCGTTCATCGTGAATCTCCAAACCCTGTTCGTGTTTGATTGTTGTTTGAGTTTGGCAAAAAGTTGCACCCACTCGTGAATCCTCTTGTAATTTGGTTAGATTTGATCGCTTAAATGTGCAAGCGTGCCGACCGCCACCACCGTATATAGATCAAATATCAAATCAAGCATACAGACTGATTTGCTGCGGCACATTATCGATGCTTTGCGGACGATCCAGAATAGTGATGTCTACCCTTGAAACAGTGCCGATATACACTTGTTCTCACGTATTGTGTTAACGAATCAAAAGCTTGGAACTGGCTCTGGCACCAAATGAAGTCTAATTGGTCCCTTCTAGTGTGAAGTACATTAGCCATCTTGATTCCACAAACAAACAGTTGTACCCTTGCTCGCGGACGAAAACATACATTGTTCCCGTTGTATTTCTCTGGAGTCGTAGTTCAATTGCATGTGCTGCAATAATGATATTGCCAAAGCAACACTACCCACAATAATGGTGAATATACTTTGCACGGATTCTCGAACTCTCTATTGAAGATAAAACACTGCGTGGAATTCTTTTCGTTGGCGGTGCATGGGTGTGTAGCCTCTTGAACGCACAATTTCGATGGTGTTGCCATGCAATTTTCACACTTATGTTGCTGAGATATACATCTGGAACTGTGTTCACAGGGAGCTGATAACGTTGGTGACGTCGGATATGCACTCAGCCGCCATTCATTGGAAACCCTTTCGTGACGTCACTCTAGAGAGTACATGTTTCCATTGGCAGACTAATTCTCGCCATATCGGCACAGGAAACTAGTTGTTAGTTTTCTGCTCTTGCGGACAGGAAGGAATACTTTACGCCGCCCATGACCAAGGTACTTCTCCTGCCAAGTACATGTGCAGAGACCTTCCATTTTTGCTAATATAAGGCCCAGCGCCCACGGCAAGTGAAGACACAAGGCACTAGAGGGCATGCAGCTTAATGCGCAGATATACAAGTGATGCATTGATCGGCGGTTAAGATATCAGTACTATTCCAACTTGAAGGTTGCCTTATGCAATGAAAATGGCGCGGCACCCAGGTGACAGCTGATCACTTAGTACCTATCAGTCACATGTCTGTGCTTTAGTTTCGTTGTAGTCCAGGCAGATGGTGGTCATCGTAATCGCAATGAATTAACTGCAGTATTCAGTTCTTGTAGCAAGTTCCCGTTGTTTGCATGAAGTATGATAAACAACCATTGTACTCTTCGCTACGATCATCCAGCTCACTAACACAACCAGTGCTCATGCTGGCCATCATAGCAAGTCTGCATGCGCATGGTTTCAGGTGTAGTTGTGAAAGACATTTCCTTAAGCACTTAGAGAGAGACTTATGCACCTGAGTATGCCGCTGTGTACATCGCACACCACATGTTTGTTTCATGCGGATTTGTTGAGACCGGCAGGCTATCCTCATGGGGTGACCAGAGACGTCGTCCTTGGGTCCAATTATTCAGAGATCTCATGCATAAGTTTTGATGGTTACCTGGTGCAACGTCAGCACCCAGGGCATGACGAACAACATGGTCCCACCCTCGGTGTTTTGGTCTTGTCGCTATTCAAATGCATGAATTCAGGGACATGTACGTTACCTTGTTCATATATTTTTGGTAACTTTCCGCTCATTGGACATAAAATTTCCCTTCTTTGTGGAATGCTCACACCCTTCTGTCTACGGATCATATCTAGGCTAAAGATCATTTCCCTTCAAGACCATGTTCCCGTTGTCCTGATGACGTTTGCTTTTGAATCAAGGCAGCAATATCATATCACAAGATGTGAAGACAAAGCATGAACCTCATGAAGAAGCAGTCCTACAATGGCGCAAGTGTGTGCTCAGCAAACATTGCGCGCGTTCAATTGCCTGCGAACTGTCTGTTTTTGAGACGCTCATGGTCTTTTTGTGAACTGCAAGCGCCCCCCAGATCCAGGTCGCTGATGGCCGCTCTTGGCTCGGATGGTCCCAACCACACTGAACGTGTACGCTAATTTTGCAAGTGTAAGTTTGTCATCATCATCAGCAATTGCAAGATCAGGTGTGGCTTCCTCCTCATCTACAGGGGCAACGGCGCCTTTTGCTGCAGCATTCCACCCGGACGAATTTCCTGCGCGTTGCAGTTGATCACAAAATGATTACGCAGCTAAAACTTGTTCACACACCAGGAGCAGTGCGATGGTTTACATGGTCAAATATTCGTCTCATTGAGCGCACGGGCCAAGACAGGCACACTTGCAATTTTTACCGGAACACGAGAACCTCGTGGGTTGGATAACATCCGAGGAAGATTGTGCTACTAAGCACATGCGTGTGCTGTAGTCTGCACGCACAACTTCAGCCCATTCATTTCCCTCGATTATGGTCGATGCAAAGCAAATATTCTTGAAACCTATAAAATTTCAAGAACGGAAGGACAAATTCGTTTTCTTGCTCCAAAGATGTCAAGTACACACATCAAAAATGCTCAACATCAAGGAAGCACCAACAAAAAAGTTGTGGCCGGATGCATGAGAACCAGACATTCTGTAAAGGACAACACCATTTACCAGCGCATCAGCACATCTTTACCATAAAACAACAGGAGCGTGAAAACAAGCAGCAAGTATTATAGCGAAGAAAGAACAATACTATGGTTCCAAAAAGATCATTGTGCCCTTGCGCACCAGCGTCGCATTGCATAGTCATCGATCAAACTCTCAGCCCGAGATCACTGACAAGAGTCCAAGAGATGATCCGATCAATTTTCACATCGCACCTTTAATCGGCATGGCTGACTCCCCCTGGATGCCTGCAGGCACCTGGTCGCTCATAGCCCCTGGTCGTCGAGCAGAATCCTGAACAAGGACAGTGGATGTGGCAGAAGCACTTGATGTAGGTCTACAGTTAGAAGGTGTTGTGGATGGTGTCGAGTTGCTCAATACTTGAGCTCGGGCAGATGCCGCCCTGCATTTCGCAATACACGAACAGCCCTTCTGCAAGCACACTCCGTGTGCATGTGTGTGTCGACTTTATTGTCAAGACGGCCCAAATACAAGATCAACAAGCAAAAGAATTGCGCCATCCGTTTATGAATCGTAACGCCTACTCATAGTCTGTGTATGGATATCCCACATGCAACAAGGGTTGTAAGAAAACGTGTGAACTCAATATTGGACATGGCCTATTCTTGACGAAAGGCCCATTGTGGAATTTCATGTGAACTGTTAGATTGAAAAGATCAAACTTTGAGGAATTGTTCAGTATAGCCAAGAAGCAAGTTCAACATAGGGTGCTGAGAATCTTGAATTTTGAATACGGGTTCCTTCGTTGCTATGGTATCAATATACCATAGCAAAGGCAGATAAGCACCATTCTTGCACATACAAGCACCCTGAGGCAAACCAACAGCAAGCATACATTTCAGCTCGGTCTTGGATGTGATCAGGGTGGTCGCTCGGGAATGAACAACAGCGTCCTGCAGAGACATTTGTTTGTTCTTGCGTATAGATTCAGTTGGGTTGGCGCATGCTACAGGGGGATTGCTTTGCTCCCCACCTTGTTTCTGGGAGCGCGCGCGGCGGCGAGGTACCTCCCTCCCCGCGCCGCAAGGACCGCACCCACATGCCGGCATGGCCCCACTCCTCGGCCTCTCCAGCCGCCCCATCCAGCTCCGCGGCGCTGCCTGGCCGCGCCCGCCCTTGACGGACGCCTGAGCAGCCGAAAACACGTAGCTCCTGAGTGGCGGCTGAGAGTGCAGGGCAGCGTTCTGGGCCGTGGATGATGGGAGAGCAATATAGCAATAAAGTCAGATGCAATCCTCACGCCCGTTGAAACATGAACGGCGCTGCAAGTAGGAATCAAGTGCATGTGTGCATGCACGCACTTGGAACCCCAGGTCAGAAACTAAGCTCTTGAGGCATACGCGTAAAATTTGTGGCAGCAAAGCAAGATTGAAGAAGACGAGTTTGGAATAAAACTGAAGTCTGAATGAACTTAAGACGCTATGATGGTGAAAACAGCTGCATTGTGTCAAAGTACATCATCGCAGGCAATGTATATGGAAACTGAATCCCTGAATCGAACCCGTTAATACGCGCTACATCCCTGTTGCCATATTCTGGCGTAGCGCGCGGAGATTCTAGGCAGTACCTCTTGACTAGGTCCAAGCAATTTCGTAGAATAAAATTTCCCTGAAGAGCAACCGAAAAAATTGCTCCGCCGCACTTCATGCATATCTGCGTTTCAGATTGAAACATCGAATCCATTTACAGCTCAAAGTTGATTACCGAAAGTTAGGGACCGTCAAAGATCCAACAAAGGAAAATGCAGTCAACAGGCTGCATCAGCATTTAATGACTGTATGGATGCACACAGATAATACTTCGGCACCTATCCTGAAACATCCTTTATAGCACTCCTGCACCCGTCACTACTGCAGCCCTCATCGCCCCCTCAACACACAAATGCATTGAAACTGTGGCGCTGCATGACGCACAAAGTGGCATTCATGCACTGAAAGTACTCTTCTGTTGGTGCAACGGCCCGGCCAGCTGCTTTGCACATGGAAACTGCAATGCAAATTCAAATCTCCACGACCCTCAGGAGTCGCCCTGACTGACGGATTACTGCCCTGCCAATCCATCAATCTACCGTCTATCGATCTACACACAGGCGGTTTTACCCTTTATCTGTGTCCTCCTCATGGAAAAGCAGCGGTGGGACATTGCCTATACCTGCAGCTCTGGATCCCGACAGCCTGCTTATGCGGGCAGTGTGAGGGCGGCTGGAGGTGGCTGGGCCCTCCACTAGTGCGGGTTTGCGCCGCCCAATGGGCACGGGTGGCGAGCAGGGCCGGGCCAGCGCTGAAACATGCCCTCCCCCCCCGGCAGCATGTGCTTATATCACTGATAAGTCCTGCCCCGCCGCTAGGCTTCATTTACCGCCTCCACAATGGGGGTTATTGATTTTGGAAGAACGCAGTGGTGCCAGAGCTCAAAGTACACTTGCTTACACATGAGTGGTTTGAGTCTTGCCGATCTTTGAAAAAGAATATGCAAGAGTATGCCCATGTGAACAAAATCGATACAAACATGGACAAGAGACAGCGTGGCAGTATGCACAATAATCACTCCCAGAGGCTTGAAGAACAGGTCATTGGCTGATGGGCACCTGCCTCAGCCAGCTTGTCCTCAGGATGTCTATTGCGTCGGCTTCTTGTGTGTTTATTGTATCGCACAACACAAAAATATGCCTCGATTTCTCTGTTTGTCGGCTACCAAACTGTATTGAGGCAGTAAACACGCCCCCACACCAGCCCTCCTATATGGAATATGCAATTGCGGCCTGGAAGCAACAATTGCCAATAGGAGCTGAGCCTCCGTGTACCAGCAGAACGGGTGGGTGTGCCAAGCGGAGTCACAAGGTACACCTCCACCGCAACCCTATTCCTCATGGGATGATTCTAAGCTCCTAGCGAAAGAATATGGCCACAGAAGGTTTGATGATGATCTTGAGAACAGACTACTTGTACCAAGTCATGTGCATGGAGTGCGATTTCCTACAAGCGCTGCTGTAGGGCGGACGCGCTCGTTTTGCAGTGTCCAAACACATTCACACCGACCATTCACAGTGACCTCGGACTCAACGTTCAATGAGGACAACGCACGCAACGCACCATCAAGTGCGACTCACACCATCCTACTACCAAAGGCTGTCAACACCACCATCTGCAAGGTACCTGACGCGGTCCTGGACGACGCAACTCTTGTCCTGAGCTCAGCGGTGGTGGCCACATGCATGTCGGGCGCATCCTCCTCCACCCCCACAAAAGAATCCCCACCCTCCACGTCTCCTGAAACAGGCTCGTTGGGATTCTCGTGAATTGTGCTGGGCTCTGCAAAGACGCCCGTATCTGCAACAGCGCAGATTCCAGGGATGCTGGCATATTGCTTAATATACAGGGTGCCGAATCTGACTCCTATGGTCCGAATTCAATCAACAGGATGAGAAGATGTTGCCTTGGCTAGAATCTCTTAGTTTCCATTATGGGCGGTGGCTACATTTGAGCTATCAAGTGAACATACCAGCTGCCGGATCCACCGCCTGCACATTGAGCTGGTTCGAGTATGTGGGTGTGTGTGTGAGTTTATGTGTGTGCTTGGGTATTTCACATCTTGGTTTTTGCCTATGTCGGTAGAACAATACACTGCCAGTATTCAGGTCGCTGGACAAAATGCAAGTGAGTGCCAGGGTGTCGAGTGGCGGCTTGTCTTTGTGAACGCTGGTTGGGAAACAAATTTCGATGATTCACGTACACCCAAGGAAAGTTCGCCTTGACAAGCCACACAAGTGTCAGAAATGTAATCCGCCCCTTAAGTGTGAATGTGTGACGCCCAAATAATGCCGACATCAGGACTATCTGGCACAAGACTTTTCAAGCACCACGGAGCCGGATCGACTGCAGCACCAAAGTGTGCACACTAGAGCAGCTGAGATACTCTTGAGCGCCCTGACAAGGCGCATACCCAAAAAGCACCATAAGCATTCAGGTTGCGGGCAGCACTCCGAGCCCGAGCATTCATATTCGCGGCATTTGCAAACACAGTCTGGAATCATGGCTCTATTGGCTGATGATTGCTCAGTTGTCAAGATATCAGGTACCTTGCCCTGCTGCCTAGCAAGAACTGCGGCTGCATGGTTCATAGTCCGTCATTCTACCATTGAGCTAGATGCGAGAGGCAGGTATCACCCAAAACTGCTCCAACTCCCAAGTGAAAATGAAATAGGCAAAACATGCATTGCGAAAAAGTGTTGCGCTGGAATGCTGCGTTTCCAGCGTCACTCCGCTTGCAAGCGACCTGATGAGTACATAATCATGTTGTATGGCCTTATCGGTTCGTTTGTTTTGAGCCCCTGCCTGGATGGACAGTGCCTCAACCAATGATTGTTCAATATATATCAGGCCATGATGGCTCGCGGGTCATCTTGAATTAACAAGCAACCATACAAACTGCACGTATAATCACTTTGACTCCTGGATATTCAAAAATTCAATGTTGTTGCGATGTGGTAAGCAGGAAGTGTACAAGCTTTGGTTGTTTTGGGATGCACGCATAAGTTCCTGCAAGGTTGTATGTCCTCAGCTAAAGATAAGCATGGGCAATTCTGGCTCGGGATTCTCCTGGTAGTTTGTTCTCCTGGATGTAGAGACTGTTGAATTTCGCCAGGAAATACAACAGTCTCTATAAAACAGTCTCTACAAGCATTTTGGTTGGATGATTTGCAGTTGAACGCCATGACAGCAAGTATGACGAGTTCTCCCGCCTAGTCTACGCGCTGGCTTGCAAGAGGCACAAACACCGCGCGCACCCGAGGAACGCCAGGTGTCGAGCTGCGATTTGTTGAGCGCACTGGCTGACTGCGCGCGTCTGGACAACTTGGGCCTCCCTTTGGAAGCGGACGAACTCTTGGAGCGTCGGGAGGAGGCGGAGGCAATGCGGGGCGGCGTGCTATCTGCTGCGGCACCTGCCACACGAGCAAACAGTCACTCAACAGTCCCACCTGCACCGGATGGAGGGTATTGAGGTGAACCCACACAAGCTCTGCTTCAAACTTCCTCATCAGGAGCTCAATGAAAAATGGAAAGACCACGAAAGAGTTCTTTCACCATTGACTCGATGTCGGGTTTGGCTAAACAAATGAATAAGGATGACAAACAGGAAGCTGCCCGAGTGTATGCAATGATGTTTGAATTGGCCCGTCTTCGAGCACCAACCCACAACAAGGCCTCACCAACAAAATGCGTGGGTCATCAAAGGCCTTGATATCCTCTGTTCACATTCAGCGGAACTCTCAGGAGGTTCCCCCTGGTCCCTTGATAAAACGTCATCGCACACATTCATTCCCGGTACACTTCCGCAATCGGCTTCAAAATCTATCGAGGATGCCACACAGGTACCAGCGTGCCTGTATGTCACAGTTTGTGCGGCTGTGAGTACGGCAAGTCTTCAAACACAACGGAAGGCAGGTTCCGAACGATGCTCATCCAAACACTCGCAAAACGCGCATTTTCCTTTTGGGGAGTTTTGTATGCACACAAGCTGCATCAATTTCACCTCGAGACAGAAAAAGCTCGTTGCTTAGGACACATGGCGACATCAACAGGAACGGCACCCGCAGTCTGCTGCTTAAGATGAGCCCAATGCCATCCGTTCATCCCCACTTCATCCACTCATCCCCGCCCGAACCACACTCTTATTCCACTCTCCGAGCCTTGAGTGCTCGCCGCTTGCTAAACACGCACCACGGCTCGACGCACGCGCAGACAAGTGGCGTGTTCCTAGGCGCGGGTGTCCTCCTCCGCGGCCGGACATGGGCGTGGGGTGGAGCCTGCTCGAGGCAGGTCTTTGTGAGGAAGAGGGGACGGGCCGACCCGCCTGCGTGTAGCTGTCAATAGAGTTATCGTCTGCGTAGTGGGCAACCTGAGCAGGCGGAGCAAGCTCGGCGTTTTGGCTGGCGTTGCGAAGCAGAACCGCGTGGAGAATGCCAGGGGAGCCGGCGCTGGGGCGCCTGCGGGAGTTACCCCACCCGTGCATCTCAAGGAGGTACAGTTAGAACCAAGACTTAAAGGTAGCTGATGCGGCGAAGGCGATTGCTGCTCGACAATGCTACGGCCTACCGGTCAGCACCTGCAATTCGCAAATGTATATAAAACACATATACATTTGCGAATTGCATCGATGAGTACGAGTTATTGTTGTGAAGTGAGTAGGTGGCGTTTCTCCATCAGGCACGACCGCTGCGTTCATTTAAGGCGCGCAAAGGAAGACTGCCTCCACAGCCATGAAACACACGAAGTGCCATGATACGTACTCACTAGTGATATCCCGCAAGCAGGCCTAGGATCTGCGAGCGCACGTTGAGTGTGCACGTTTCATTGGTACGATGTCC
>NHOP01000091.1:0-20809 GCA_018697155.1 Pyramimonas parkeae | reverse complement strand
GTTGCAGCAATGAGCTTGCAATATCAAGTTAGACCTCGCGGTTTGCGATCGCCAAGCATCACACGCGGCTCTTCGTCAATCCGATAGGAGTGTACCCAGTCATTATTCCGCGTTTGACGATGTCAGCACCTAATTTATAGGATTGTTCTAACAATGGCATCTAGCAGATGTACTTGCATTGTTTCAATTGCATCACACTAAATACTCGAGGATGATGTCCCTACCAATTAATATAAGAAAATCCGAAATGTTGACTTGCGTTACATGAACTTGGCCTATAAAGTTGAATTATCCACCATTCCTTGCCGAGTGCGTTTCCCGGATCCTACGTAGATTTGGTTTTTCGTTTCTGCATGCGAGTACACGATTCGAGCTTGGTGGGCGAGTATCGTACAACGCCACACGCTGTACGTTGTACGGTGCCCCGCTTTTATCTACGATAAGCAAATGTTCGCACGGATTCCATGTCAGGAGGCGGAGATGTAATTCCAAGTTAGACGATGTATTCGTTGTTGTTAGGACAACACCGACAGTTGGTGGATCTCGCACTGTTTCATTCGATGTGCAGGAAATGACCCCACCCACTAATTAATCGAATCAAGACAAATGATGGCTCTTGTTTCTGGAGCTTGGCCTATCAGGTTAGAATTAATGGTGTCGTCGATGCTCTGAGCCTTTCTCGGGTGTTACGTTGGTTTCATCGCAGTCCATCTGACATTGCTTTCATGCCGACGACACCGCAGGTGTTTCACCCCATGACGTCCGGTTTTCATCGCCGAATGAACGATCACATCAATCCTCTCAACTTTCACAACGATATGGTGGATCAATGAGACATCCTTCGAATGCTGCTGTGGACTCTAGTTCGAGAACTTCATCGTATATGTAAAGCTTGATCTCATTCAGTTGCTAACGAGCGAGTTGTAGAATATTTCAAGAACGCGAGAAGCTCCCCGCGCGTGTCGGCGAAGCGACGCACCACGAAATGCCTAGCTCTGAAAACAGACGACCGGTACCGCGTCTCCAGGACGTGAATACTCCTCCGGGACTTTTGCAATATCGTCCCGAGGACCCAGTGGCTGAAGCTGCATGGTTTCCTCCTGAAGACGCGCCTTCGTTCGAGGAATTTGTCGCCGCGGGCGGGGTATGTGACCGTGTCAACGATCATTGACTGACCCCCGAATCTTCTGCGCGACATGAGACATGAAACACCACCCTTTTGGGCATTACCATGATTGAATTCACAATTTTCGCGCCGCAAGTGAGGTCCTAGTGTTCTTCGTGTATTCGCAGGTTCTCATATTCACATCAAATATATTGGCAGAGGCAGGACGTTCGTCGTCATTGCATATTTGTTCGTTACACCCTCTTTCAGCAGCTTATTTCGAGTAGATGCAGACCCATGTCGCGCATTGAGCTTGTGCGTATCAAATGCAAAGAGACGATGATTGAGTACCGGCAATTGTTGTTGATGCATGAATGTGTGACGTGACAAGACCCTGTTGATGCTCGGAAGGTGAGCTCTTTCACGGGTGGTGTCATCAAACACTCTGAGGTGAAGCATGGTTGCATTTCAACTATTTGATTACTCATAATTTTGTACTACCTTCTATGTAATCATAGGACAATCTTACCTCCAAGAGATGCACCCTCCTAACATCTTTTCTGTTGTGACGTGACCCGTACTTGAAGGCGAGACCAGCGCATGAGTAGTGAAGCCTGGGAGCTGTCCATTTCCTGTTCCACTGATTCTTACAGATCGTGTGTGCGCTATGGTACATTATTTCGGCAACCTGGTAGCATAGCATGGAAAAATAGCATGATATTTTATGTGATATAGATCCCGAACCCTAAACCACCTTGAAATCCTTCGGTGTGCTGTATTGAAATGGGGCAGCTTGCTGTTGGAATCCATGATGTTAGCAATGAAAAAGTGCTGCCAGAGCCTGTACCGCCTCCAGCACCAACCTTTCACCACGTCAGACCAGGACCGGATACAGGCAAGGTGTGCTTAGCTTCTACATACAGGCATTCAAGGTTTCCTTGTGCACAGTTTTCGATGTCCGTTTCCAGGCATGCTCATGAAATTTGTGCAAAATATTTTTTCTCTTGCTCCAGACACACATGTAAAGGATCCGCATATATGACTTCAAATTGCTTTGCAGGTGGTGTAATTAGCATTGCCTGAGTAAGATATCATGCGCTAGTATTCGTGACAACAACAAATGCAGCATCGCTTTTTATGAAATGCTCTTTTGTATCTGAAATGGAATGTGTTTGTCCAGTGAGCTGTTGTACGAGTGCATCCACGATCTTGGTCCATGCCTGAATCTTGTGTATGGCTGAGTAAAAGAGTTTACCGCTTGCAGCCTTGGCTGCATCCAGACCTTGCAAATGCTGTGTGCACGAGTATGTCGCGCGGCGATATCCAAGTGTTAGCAAGGCGCATGGAATTGGAAAGGTCACATGCTGCTGGCACGAGGGAGGTGCTTTTTGTTATTGTTTTCCCAACATCACGATTGAGATGAACTCTCTATATTTGGATGGATTTCTGTTTTCGATGCGCCAGGTGGTACATGTATTCACGGATCAATTATCTGGTCCTGCTGCTTTGTAGCATCGTGGCGACCACAGCAAGGAACAGGCCACATGATTGCGTGTAATTAATATTTGGCTTGATATGTCAACAATCTTGACTGTGGACATGTGCCGTTCGAGGAATTGATGTTTGACAAAGCTATGACTTAGCTATACTTAACCATTTGCGCATTTATTTTGCTGACTACATTTGTCTAGTAACGAAGCAGCAACATTTGTGGTATGTGCGCAGATTATCAAGGCAAGTGGTCAAGTGTGGACGCTGACAAAGTACTCCTGGGATGATGGTCACATGAAGGATTTCACCAGGTTTGTCATTTACTATAGTTCACCATGTCAAAGTCCAGTCTCAGCTGATATTGGTGGATTTCGTCATTTCGATCGGCCAGGACCTGGAACAAACACATGTAGTCCTAGTCTCGAAGTTCCACTCAGCCCGCTGAACAACGCTTGCGCTCCCAGCCACTACGAGCCAATCCATTGACAGCACCTGACTCGTTGTAAGAACAGTCCAATGTCCAAAGGTGAAAGTGAAAATCGGAATCACTGGTCCCCATCATTTTCTGTACTCGATTCACTCGAAGTTACTCTACTGCCGCGCGTCTATAACTGTAAGAGTGAAGGAAGTTTCATCAAACATTTCAATGATAAACAGCACTTTGAAAGAAATGGTTGACAGAAAAGATCTCAGACACTGTTTCTCAACATCCAAGAACCGGAAGATTGTTTTCTGTGATTGACGCACCGAAGCTCGGTCTGCTGAATTTTCCGGAAAATGACATCTTGCGAAATATTTTAGCGATTACAAGAACTTGCGGTTTTGAGTCAAGCAATTAACGGTCCACAGCCTTCTGCTGAGACAAGTGAGAGTCAATATATCAGCATAGTATGTGCATATATGGGTTGAGTGCACCGGAGAGCGAGCGTGACAAGATCTTGACATATGTTCGTTCGGTGGGACCTGCGTATTGTTGTGTGTGTACCGTTGAGCTGTACATTTTTCGTAATGCGGATACAGCGTTTCACCTCCAAGACGACGCAAGCAGACATGCGCGTATGCTTCTGTGCACACACAAATGTCAAAGATATGTGAACATACAGTGCTTATGCACCTGTTTTAAGCTGTATTAGAAACATTCGACTTGTTTATTGCATATGAATGTGCACAGATCAGCAGGCTACTGTGATGCAGATGACGAGATACATTTTCTGCGCTATGTGCTTTTCATCCATGTATACACGTCGTGAATTGTGTTCCCAGAACACAGGTTGGCTTATGTAGCGCGCGACTCAGTTGATATGGCTTCCCACCCTTTGATAAAGAGTTCTGTCCCTAAGTATGAAGGGAGCAAGTACCCGCATATGTGTATACGATAGAACTTAGTGCGCGATTCTGTTGACATGGCTCCCCGCCCATGTGGTAAGGGTCATGTCCCCAGATATATGTATATATGGGTACGCACCGGCAACCGACTGCACATGATACAGACTAGGAGTTTGTTTCATGTGGACTTCGATGGATGATCAGACCGTCATGATCGCGATGGCGAGCTGTGTACTGCCTGGACCATGCAATCTATATGTTGACGCGATATGCGAGTTTTGAAGGGTACCCTGTGCGCTTATAGAACTGAGCGCACAATTCTCTTGACACGACTCCCCGCACTTTTGGTGTGGGCCATGTCCCTATATGTGTGTACAGTGTGCGTTGGGATAGGTGTATTTGGAACACACCTTGCGACAAGTGTATTTCCCCCAGTAGGCGTCCCTATACAAGACAAGATGGAAAATTTTGATGTTGTCAAATATCCTCCGTCCAAACTGACGTTTGGTTGTAGTATTCCACAAATACTGACCCTTCACCATATTTTTTATTCCGTCCCGATTCCGATCCCGATTCCGTCCATCTTGACAGAGACGTGTGATTCCTGCCCACGGGGCCGTACGGTGTAGGGATAAGATTGCCATGCTCATGTTCTGATCATTTCCTAGAAACTCAACTTGTGAACAAGCAAACCAACATACGTATACTGGTACTGCCTCGGTGCTCCAATTGTGGATACGCCCCGCCTGACAAACCGGCTGCGGCAGCGCCCATGGATGGGGCCTAGCCCCAAACCAACTCGCAATGTAAGGGGGTTCACTATTTAAACGTGATTGAATATGCAGGGACATGACTCTTACCCATAGGGCAGGGAGCCGTGCCAAGTGAGTGAGTCGCGCGCTGAGATCTGTCGGTTAACAGGGTATCCCTGAACACCTCACTTGGTATATAGTCTAAGGAAGCATACCTGGATATCCCAATCAGAACAGTCTGCTGTTCTGTCTTCATCCGCATGAAACATGCTCTCCGTGTTTTTGTATATTATCAGATGCCGACATGTGAGCACTGCTTGTTGGTGCACCTCCACGGAATTATTTCCAATAGTTTTCAAGCGCGTCTGTTCCAGCATCTTGGATTGTAAAGTTTATGAGCACGCTTCGATAGGTGCGTGTCCATGATAAACACAAGTTGATGCAACAACCTACTTGGCTGCAACATATTCCGTCAACTTACTGTCTTGCTACGGTGTACTCCATCCTGCGTGTGCTTCCTCCAACACAAGTTGTCAGTTTTTACTCCAAGTCGAGAAATCAGGATGAACGACATAAATTCTCCATGCATTATCGCATCATATGCACAACTCCTTTCAAATCAGGCAAGCTTCAATCATCATGGATCAACTCCAAGTAACTCATTGCAGTGAACCCACATACATCTGTTTTGCCACATCTTACCTTCGTGAGCCCAACTTACATTCAAGAGCCGTCAGTCTGTCCACAGGCAACCCGTACATATTTGTTTAGATCATTTGCCATACAACCCCGTATGCTGACAACCAACGTCTGTTGAGGCGCACACGGGTTTGGTAGCAGCGAAGCACTGTACTCGTGATGGAATCCTGATATGAACTTGCATGGGAACTAATTGTTCTTTCGTTTGAATGATACATTTGTCAAGTCGACCATTCACTTTCAGTCCAAGATACCGCGGGCCGACGTGCTTGGAAATAGCTGTGAACAAATCCCTTGAGGTGCACCTATATGCAGAGCGGCGGCATCCAACTGCATACGAAACTGCGATGTGTTTGTTTTTTGTGACTATGTACTCATCAAAAAAATCAATCTCCGAAACGCTCCGAAAATCAATCTGAGATGGATGATGAGGAACGTTTTCCTTGGATCCTACAATTTATTTGGACTTGATATACGGGTGTGGGAGGATTCCAGAATGCCAACAAAATCACCTCACGAGCATTGTTTCGGAATCCTATTGCTCATTGAGTTTCGTGTCCAAGCAAAGAAGTTCCGCGGTTCATAAGGAGTCGTTGTCAATCTGCGAACACCCAAGTCGTAACGATTATCTGTATCATGCAATTGCCTGTCTTCGGAACATTGTTGAGTTGTCCTTGAGGGTCGCATGCTGTTATTGTTGAGTTGTCCTTCAGGGTCGCATGCGCTGGATAATTTGCAAGAACACACTTATGAATGTTGCGCACATGTTGATATGTGGGTTTGAGTTTTGTCCCTGATAGCGTCCGCTGTGCCGATTCAGGGAAAACGTTTCTGTATACATCCCACTGCGCGATTACGACTGCTCCGAACTCACAAAGGAGAAGATTGAGGTGAATTTTGGGGAACAAAGTTTCAGTCTCAAGGTACATCTGCCCGAGGGCAACATTGCGCAGCTGGTGATGCGCAAACTTGCCCACCCTATCGTCCCGGAAGGGTGTAGATTCCGCTTGGACACCAAGTAAGTTGTCATCCTTCGGTTACATGCAGTATTTCCATATGTTCGTATATGTTTTTGTGAATGCATTGCTGTGCTTGGTTTCCAGATTGGAAATTTCAATGTTGGTACACTTGAGGACGAGTACCTTCTCAGGTATCGCACTTATGCCTGGGCTACTGAAGTGTCACGGTTGGGCCATATTGAAAGATTGGAGTCTGAAGTAAGTTTGTGCAAATTGAATTTGCCTTGTTGTCATCGCCTAGTCATGTTGATTGTTGTCAATGTGACTGTCAATGCTATGAAAAGTATTGCAAACACTTTCAACATCATTTCTTGTTGTTGAATATTTGGTGGAGTGCGGGTGTGGTGGGAATCATAAGAGCAGCTAGTAGTGCACAGACTATATTCACGGAACTGAGATTGATGCTTTGAACTGTCAGGGCAAAGAAGATTACCTTGAAGATGAAGAAAAAACTAATGGATGGCAGCACAACACATGGACGATGGATGGGGCTTGCGGATGGATACCATTCTGTGCACCAAAAGAACAACATCGGGGTTTGTATTTTGTCACTGAACCACAATGCACGAAAGGAATTGTGCTCTGCACCGTCATCAGTTGCACGAAAGGCACACATGCGATTGTTCAATGACGGACATTTCACTAGTGTTTTTGTTATTTGCAAGATGTCACTGGTTGATGTTGTTGAATCCCAACATCCTCATATCCTGGGACTACTCGACCCAAGGCGCAATGTATGTATATGTCCTGTCGCAGCGGCTGGCTATAGACTCCCAAAGGTGAACATCCTCACCTCTGGGAGTTCATTGTGTTTGTCTTGATGCCTCAAGTGGAGAGTGTCGAAACCTGAAATGTATGAATACATCCAGCGAACTTGGTCACTTCACCGCGAAATCTGCAAAGGCGCGCAAATATGTTATTGCATAGTCCTCTCTCTTGATTTTCTGGATTCTGTGGGCGCACCCATGTACTGTGATGATAAATCACAGAGGAGCCTGCTTCGACCAGCAAAATGGGATCCTGAAATGATCGACATTGAGCATGTTCGACATTGGGACGGCCCTCCAAAGGTGATCTGTACATCTTCCATAGCATTGCATATTTCGCAGCCCACAACAGCCTGTAGAGTGTTTGAAACGAACTGTGAAAAAACATGTATTTGACAACCTGATAAACAAGTCTCAGGTTTGCCGTGTGATCTCAAAGAAAATGTGCCTCCTGTATCGTGCATGTATTGATCTGTATTTCCTTTGGTGGCATGCAACGCTGTCTTTACTTCATGGCATAATTGGGTTCATCCCATCCTTGTGTCGGGGAATTGGCTAAATGAAGTGTGGCATGCCATTTTGTTGGTGTTATGCGCAATCACATGGGATCTATGATAGTTTCCTCTCTTTCACTGATGACCAATGTGCATAGGTGCATCATTGAGTTTTTTGTCCTTATGTCATTTTTATTTCACTAGGCATGACTTTTCAAGAATGTGCGTGTTTGTGTGGTGGGGGTATTGGGCAATGACGCTGCAGTATGACATGTATTCGGACGAATGAAGGGGATGCATGTCCACATGACGCATGTGACTAGCGGGACTCATCGAGAACGTCACACAAGTTGATAGAAAGTTGCAGTATGGTCTTGATTGAAACCCATGAAACTGTTGTGTTGATGTATCTTTTTTGCATAAATATGTGTTTGTCAGTCAAGTCACCGGACTTTGCATGACGCCATTTTGAAAGACAACCATGGTTCGGAGTCGACGTCGTTCAGGTCTAGTAGGTGGCGCCATGCATGAAGCCATCCATGTATGTACAAAACTTGGCCTTATTGCGGCTGCGTCGTGCACACTGTGGAGGAATATAAGGCCTGCTCACGCGAGATCTGGGGCTGGAACCTGAGCTCAAACAGGCAAGGATCCTCGAAAATCCTTTGCGTCGTATTCTCCATTTTGAGGTGTCGCGGTGAGATCCAGCATACGAACCTGCGCAGTATCCATGTGCAAACCGATCATTCCACAATTCTCAGTGGCACCTGATTATGATTGTCCTTGTGTTGAATTACAAGACCGGCCTACTCCACAGATCATTGACATGCTTCGTTTGGCTAACTGTGGGTAGCCCTGCATGTACAAATGGACTGCTATGCACCACTGACCCTGATGGGCCAAGGATGAATGTACATCAGAATCTATGTTGGGAACCTGACTTCGTCAATTTGCTTCCTACGCTCAACTTAAGGCAATCACGTTCAACGTATGTCACATCTGCACACATACGGGTGACACCCGCTCGAGTGTGGACAGCCAATGGAAATAACCGAAGACAATAAATTGATCAGGGCACCAAAAACAGAGCAGTTTTTCGGGCTTTAAGCATGAGACAAAATTGATTACAAAGTTGTTTTTTAGTTATACCCTGACGTAATATTTGACGGTGTTCCATCTGCCAACAGCATCCAGTGCCTTCTAGGAGCTGTAGCGCTTAACATGAACAAACTTGATACACACCTGGCCAAGCTCGAATGGATAGTCTACATGATGTGTGCGTAGGTCGGTCCCTTTTGCAGCTGCCATAAACGTTGACAATGTGTCACGATGAGAAACCTGCAAGGAGCATATGCAGCAAAGTGCTAGATATTCCATTACAGTACGGATCATTTATTGCGGCTCATTTCAGATCGGGCAGTGGTATCACATTGAAACTCTTCCTTAACGTCATAAAAGCATTTCCATTCTCGGCTAGTGTCATAGTCTGTCTTCCTGGCATGCAAATTATGCCAGGAATTTAGGTTTTAGGGTATGATGCGGACAGCATTTATCGTTGTTTCGTGCATCCAACATTCTTGAAAGTGCAGTAGATACAATTCAATGCAGCCAAATCAGATGAAAATATGCATGCATTCGCAACAAATTGGCAAGATGATGGGAATGAGATATCACAAGATGGAAAGACGATCGCAATGTGAATATAAACTGGGAATTACCAGCACAATGTCCTCTCCAAAGTATGTGCCTTCCAACCTGCAAGCCCACAAGACGAAGGACTTCCAATACCATCCCGTCATCTGTGATTTCCATACATGTAGAAAACAGCACCTGCTTGGTACTTCGAAAGTGCGCGCTCATATCAAGTTGAGCATTTTCACACAATTCCTCCATCTTGATGCTGGTAGAACATCTCTTGATGAAACAGTCTACTTCATTTTCTAAGTGCCAAATCAGATCGACGAAATTTTCAAAGAAATGTTTACAAAAACTAACACGGATTATTGATTTGGGCTAACGATAAAGTTCTGGGTATATATCACTGGATACCCACCGCGAGAAAGTCTCTGTTGCTCGGCGGTACAGATCCATGCAGCTTTCGGTGGAGGCAGTGGGTTCTTGACTGGATATTGCTGGAGGGGGCCGAGAAGTATCATCTAAAAGATCATCTGCGCTTGAAAATCAACATTGCAAGACTACACCTCCCTTGCAATGCCTTGAACAATATCATTTGAAATCATGCACCAGTTCAGCCCTCTTTCACATCAGAAAGTCCAGTCTAGTAGAGAAATAAATGAAATCTATCTGTGTGTGAACGAAAGGCCACAATTGTCAAAACTGAAACTACATCATACAACACGTTGCTCACAACAACCAAACGTCGATTTTGATTGCGGTTCATTCATAGGTTGACTTATAATTTGCATACCATATACGCAAGAATGTCAGGAAAGAGTGCTCACTTGCCCAGACATCTTCCAAGAGCGCCACATCCCTCATTTCCAAAGCACCCATTTTTCGAGGGTCCAAGAGTCCTATCATGAGCGCACAAGTAAGCAAACAACACACCTCATAATACAGCCAATCTACCGTGTCATTGGTGTCACTGGTGAGTGTCCAAAGGATAGCGTGATCCTGCTGTGGTGCCATTGACAAACTATCGGGGATGTTCTGAATTGTCAAGACAAGAAAATATATCAGTAGATGGTCCAATAAAAACATTTCAATTCACAATATGCACATGTGGTGTACTACCTGCAAACTCGGTTCTAAAGTTTGAGTGCAACATGAACAGGTCTTCCCGCAGAATCTGCGCTGACTGGAAAGCGCGCCGAAAGTTGGATGTGTAGATCCTGGGATGCCAGAGGATAATGTCAGTGAGCACAAATATGGTATCCAAAAAAGATCGGCAATGCATCCAATTCTCCTTTTGCACTTCCAGCCAAGACAAAGGAGAATATGGCATCACTAATCTGTTTCTGTGTCCAGGTTACATGGTTCCTACACAAGGTGTCGGAACTTTGCGTACATTTGTTAATGTGTCGACTTCAAGACCACAGCGTTAAGTTACTGACATACACGCACAAGCTACCATTTCATGATAACAGCAACATCATGTACTTGCCACAGAATTAAAGCATACAGGGTGTGTGGAAAAGCACTGGCAGTGCCCATCCTTGAAGAGTCTCCCTTCAAAGAAAGTATTATCCATGTAAGTAGCTTTTTGTGAATGAAAGTGCACGACATAGATAGTGCGGATGAAGCATTGAACGCACCACATGAGAGATTGACGCAAGCATGTAGCCAAGAAACATGAGTTTGGAACACAGGGGAGTATGAAATCAAGCTCAGTGCTGCAGCTGTGGTCTAACTGTTGGAATCCATTTGACGTAAACAGCCTCAATTTCTACATAGGCTTTCATGTGCACGAATGCTCAGTTATTGCTCATAAAGGACCTTCACTAATGCTGAACAATTTCAAGCAGGATCATAGTCTCCTGTTTCATGATGGCTCACGTAGATGAAGCGACTTGGGATGCATGCACATTCACTTTTGCAGGTTCTGGTCTTCTTGCAGTTTCTTGACTGCCGTGTATTCGTGGCATCACCATTTCTTGGTCTCCTTTCCCAAGGCAATGGAAATGCAGGTTCTGCACGTAGAGAAAAACGCAGTTGGAGAACAACTACACTCCTGTCCTAGCTATGCCATATACTAAGCGCCTTATGCTAGTGTATCAATTGACAAATGTTTTTGGACTTCAAAGTGATAAGTTGAAAAACGATTTTCAGTGTGATCAGTTTCAGTTGAAGAAGTTCTCCAGTGTTGCATACCAGATGTACGCTCTTCCACACCGTACCAGGATAGTATATCGATGATTGCTTGTCTTATCCGCGCACAATTGCGTATAACTAGCACGAGAAAGCATGTGCAAAACACACCACCGTGGGGAGGAATCCAACACCTCTGCGATGTACTCTGCAGCAGCATGCATCTGCTCCTTGCCAGTCTCTGTCAATGACCAAGTCATGTCATACCTGCACTCCTCACGTCCGACATAGAAGAGGCTTGGGTATATCCATATCAAAATCCAATCAATAGGATGCACTTGCAAAGTTCGCTGATCATGTGGCAGATACTGCACTGCTGTGAAAAGCTGCAACACCATCTGTTCAGATATAGCGCTGTCACGAGAATCATGGAAAGGAATGCAATCGATCTACATTCGAACGGAGTGGAAAACAATATGTACATACTAAAATATCTTGCGAAAGGGAAAATGGAAACAAGTAAAGACGTCAGAACAGTCAACTTGTGATCAGCCGGGTTTGGACTCAAGAGATCTGAACAGACCGCAACCTATCCCCACAGGTTCGAAAAAGGACCAGGGAGTGGCAGAACTTCTGAACCGTGAGGAATCCTTGTATGAATACATCAGATGTGCCCATGTTCCGAGACATAACGAGCAATCTAAGTCAAGGATCATGACCGCGGAGAAACTATTCACATTTTTCGTATTGGGGCGCACTTATTTCCAGGGTTGGACTGGATCTTGCCTCTTGTGTCCAGGACGCTCTCTCCGTGGCGAACCTGGCCAAGATCGTTCAAGCTGTTTATCAGACATACTATAACAAGCATCATATTCTCAAACAGCCCATCACCCGACGTTTCAGTAATGTACCACCACGTTCAACAGATAGTGGCATGCCAATGCACAACTTGGACATGCACTTGCACGTGGTTCAAACTATCATAGTGAGACAGGGGTCATATGCTTTACAATTTCACAGTGCTGTCAGTCATGCTTGCGCGTGGTAGCTTGAATGTCATCACCCTTTCCTCAGGGATATCTTGAACATTGTGGACTTCAACAATGACAATTGCCAGCATTACTGGATCCACTCACTGGTCTTGGCAAAGAGCACTTGAAACTTACCAAAATGTATCGGTTGTGTAATCGGCATGGCAGCAGCACTAGGGCCTCAGCGCTCTACAAACAAGCAGGTTCCGGTACCAGCCGTCAGAAGGTGTAGCATTGAACTGCCAAGGTGACCAAATTCAAAGTGCTTCGCTATCGTGCATCGTCTTGATAAATCTACTTCTCATGACACAGTGCAACTCAACAGCCAATGGCATTGATGCACTCGCCTCATGCATGAATGCATTGCAAGTGGCTATGGTGCTTGGGAATCAGGACAGTATTGCACAAACTATGTTCAGGGTTTGGAAAAAAGGTAAAACACAAATGTCCCAAAACGCATCAGTTGAATGAATTCCTATGCAATAATCAATAAGATACATGTCTCACCTCTGGCTGCAATGTACGTGTTGATAGGGCTAGTACCGTAGACCCTAGCAGCATGGCGCGCCTCTTTACAGCTGCAACACTGTTGATCCCATGCTCGCAGGATGGTGCGTCACCAAGAACAGACCGAACTTGGTGATTCATGTCAGGCATTGTCTTGGAACGCGTAGACTTGAGTTTCTTGAAATCATGAGATTTCGGACACTTCCGGCGCACCAGCGAGGAGCAACAAGAAGTCTGCTTAATGTTTTGCGGGGCAAAAGTGATCAGTGCAGCGGCTGTACACGGCACCATGCTGAGTGGCTCGATTTGAGCAAATTACGGTATCCACCACCTGCAGTCACAATAGGTCGGCATCCGACCAATTTCTCTTATTCATTTGAACTTTTGAGTCACCAGTTGAAAAAGTTGGTGTTTAGGCAATTGGTAGGATCACCCGCTAATTGAGGAGGTCCCGCCAGCCGGCATGGCCTTTGATAAATCTTCCGCCAAGGCAGTACCTGCCCGTGTCAGGGCTCGAACCCGGGTGCCCCGAGATACAAGCCGTTGCCCTATCAACTAGGCCATCCGGCATGGTCTCTTATTCATATAATGATAGTGCATGTGCTTTAACTTTGGAATCACTATTTGTCATGGTATTTGTTTACCATCATTCGTAAACCACCAGTTGTCACGGTGGTCGGAACCACCAGTTGTTGTGGTGGTACTCATACACATACGTTCATAATTGTATGGATATATATGTCATGAGATACGACGCATACCAGCAGGGCAGGAAGCCACATAAATTCATCACACAGTAGAATTCCATGATCTGGCAATGTCACTCCAAAGAACAGTGCGCCAAGCCTACTACGTATCTACGGGCGCAAAATATAGATCCTGCGAGATGCTTCCTACATAATCACAATCAGAGTCCCCGCAGGGACTGTCATGCATCACCGGGCAAACGTTTTACCCACATGCTTGTGTGGTGAAGTGATCACTCCAGGTCCGCTTTCACAGATGTATATGTTCATATGTGTGTGTGTTTCTACGTATACATACACATGTACATAGATACATAGATATGCATGTCTAAATCTATATACGTATACAGATATATGGACATATGTGTGTGCAGATATACACATACGTCTGTATATGACTTTATATGATACAAACGAGAGCTCGTTTCACATGGAATTTCACGGGTCAGTACCGTCTGGATGCGGATGGTGAGATACATTCTCCTTGGAACAGGCAAACTTTGTGTTGATACAATGCACGGATTCTAAAGGTGACCTTGTGAAACGACAGAACTTAGTGCGCGATTCTGTTGACATGGCTCCCCGCCCTTGTAGGAAGGGTAATGTCCACATATATATATATGCATCTATATGTCTATGCGTGACTGGGAAAACACGCAGGATGGTATACGACACAGCAACAAGGCAACATAACAAGCTTGTGCTTTGAATTACACAAAACTGCTTTCATTTGATGTTTATATCTCTTCACGTGTATTCATGCAATTGTGAACATCGATTTTTTCATCCAAGATCCTGGAGCAGACATGCTCGGTTACCACCGTGAACAAATCCTCGCAAATGCATCAGCAAGCAGAGCTCACACGCCGGCATTCGATTGTATATGATGCAGACTAGGAGTTTGTTACATACGGACTTTCACGGAACAGCAAACTGTGTCGATGGGGATGGCGAGATGCGCTCTCTTTGGAGCAAGCAATCTGTGTGTCGACACAGATTTTGAAGGTAACCCTGCGCAACGATAGAACTTAGCATACGATTCAGTTGACATGGCTGCCCAACCTTTTGGTTAGGCTCATGGTCATATATGCACACATTTATGTGTATATACATACATACAGAACTTGTGCGTATAAGAACTTCATTTTCAAAAACTACTGTTGGATGGCCATACTGGCATGGTAAAGGCCATCTTCAAAATGAATGGGTTCCTAGAAACAATGACATCACCGTGTCAGCAGCTAGCTTGAGTGCTTTGGGGCGTCTTCTCGACCAGAAAACATCAACATTATGATCCAATCATGTTGCAACACGAAATGTGGGTGTACTAAGTATTGATGCAAGACTTGAGAGATGTGGATCTTGCATATCATCAGGCAACTGTTGGTTTCAGAAGTCTTGTGAGCGTGTCATCATAATATTCCAGAGTGCAGGATTGCATATTCCGATCAATACAGTATTTCAGATTTTAAGCATTAGAGATAAAGCATCCACATTTGTATAACTTGTGCAGTCAAAAGTTCACTTTTAAATATGTGCTTGGTGTATCAGGTTGATAAGGGAGGGAAGTCAGCATGTACACAGATCAAAGTTGTCCCTTAACGCATGGAGATGACACCATCATTTCATCGGAAAACGACCCAAAGATCCAGACCGGACATCAAAATCAAAGCTGAGATAGCACAGACTACTACAGAGCAGATCAGCATCACACAGGAAACACGACATGAATGGTTGTTGTAGTCTGAAGCACGGCTCCTGCTCGGTGCAACAAATCTTAAAGCTAAACATTGAATCACTTGAACGCGTTTTGTACAAATCGAAATTCATTGTTAGTATCGGCGAGGTCCCGCAACGTGAGATCATCCGGATCCACGCTCTGCCCACACCATCGGCGAGTGCATTTCGATTATTGTCTGATCCATCACGGATGCACCGATATGCTCTCCGCATTCTTAGGGGCTAGCAACAAGAATGCATGCGCACAGTCACTGATGCATTTGTCTGTGTGCTGTGTCGACGCACCAGGATGGTGAACCAAGGTGATCGCTATATACACAGTATTCGAAACTCGCACCTGGAACTTGAAGCTGGGTTAAAACGGTTTGAGAAGTATGGTTCAATACTATGTGTGAACTGTGCGATTTGATAACGTGCTTCGGTGCAAGATGGTAGACGTGTCTGGCCCAGGTGAGCAACAAGGACTTCGTGCTGTTGCGTACGTCAGGCACGTTCTACGCGCGAGTCCAAAATAATAACAACCATAACAAAACATCAGAAATTAACCTGCGCTGGAGACGGGGTTCTGGACAAGAGCGATTCGTATGTGTACCGTGATTGACGTTTTCCTGCATACTACGCATGAAATTGTTTCATTTCAACGAGTCGTCATTCCTGGGGCAGTGGTGGTGATGTGGATAAGGGCGCTACGAAAACTAACCGGAATTGACATTTTCCAGAAAATGTATCGTTCATGGTATTCCACCCAAAATACGGATGTAATTGTTTCCTATTCATTTTAACGTCGAACCGGGTCTAAAGAGGGTGATGTGGAAAAAGGCGCTTCGTAAATGTACCGGCATTGACAATCTCCAAGATATCAAACCGTTAGTGGTGTTTCACAGCGACGACTGGTCGACTAGCAGCAACAGTGAGGCCGCAGAAGTGGCTGCCGCAAAGGCATATCAAGCCTAAATATAGCTCATGTAAGAGTGATCTGGAAAGTATATAGTAGGTCGAAGCCGGTCTCCGTGCCTTGGTACTGCTGCAAAGCCAAGTACAAAAACAGAGTATTCGTGAGATCAGAAGTGTTTCGGGTGTGTGGACCTTGTTAAATGCCAAATATCATGAAATTGGTGCGCATTTCTTAGGTGTTCCTCATATTCAGTCCTCCACCATATAGGGAAGATGCTTCATGTATCAAAGTGACATCGGAAAATGATGGGGGAATACAATTTAACAGACAGACACGCTTTTTAGTGTAGCTGTCGGCAGTCGTCTTTCTGGTGACCTTGTAGGCTATTTTCTAATTCAGGCAGCGTAATGTCGGCGGGTCTCCTCAGGGTATGAGAAGTCCTCTGGATGGGATGGTTATCGGTAGCATAGATATTGGGGGCATTCCAGGTAATTGTGCTCACATGGTTGACTTTGGATAATGCAAGGTATGGGAGATCACTGCATGCAAAGGATATGAGCGAGTACAACGCAAACATGCAGACAGGTTGGGCTTTTTGCAATGGGCACTCAATAAAACAACAACAACAACGATAATGATGATAATAAAAACAACAATAATGATAATAATGATTGTGAACTCTTCCGCATACATGGGGTTGGTTCGGGGTTTGGGCACATACGTTCTTAGAGGTTGTAGGGCCTCTTAGCTAAGTTTCCCGATCCTACATCTCATCAGTCTTTCTAGCACTAGGTTTGATGGTGTACGTGCCAGCCCAATCTTTGCAAGGGTACAGTCCATCAAGCTTCTTTGAACGTACAAGGAGGGGTCTGAGTGTTTACGGCGTCAAGGGATGCGCTTGTCAGCTTGCTCACTAGGTTTGGCATGTATTGAGCGCAAATATCTAGCTATTGAGGGTAAGCAGTTACTCAGCTTGGGAGATTTGGACACCCAACGCCTATGTTTGCGCTGCAGTTTGCCGTCAGATCACCGAAATTTTGTCCTCAGTCCTTGCTCCTTAGAAAGTCTGGTTCCTTCGTAATTTCTAGAATGCCTATCGCATTGCGATTGGATCCCCTTACCCGTTGACTATAAATGTTTCCATTGCAAGAATCATCTTAAATCCTAAAACCACTTCATCATATGCTTTTTGTACCACTTCCCTAGTAGTGTCTGTCGACTGTTGTAGTAAGACTTGCAAGTCACCCGTGATTTGCAAGGTATCTCCGAGAGATTGTCCATCAACGGTAGAACTTTGACCACTTTTCCGAGTCCAACCATTTGCTGATTGGCCGAATTAAGCGTCTATGAAAGTAATTGCGAACATTGACACTTGTAAAGTATGTGTCTCGCCTAGATGATCAAAACAACCATCAGAAGGGGCTCTGAGTTCCTTCAAATGAAACTGGTTCCACCTGAAAAGCGGAATGTCGAAAGTGACTTTCGCAAAGGACAAAGTATTTGCAAATACTACGGGCTCGAGATCACCGTCATGTACACGCAGAAGGGCCCGGGGAGCCTCGTACTCATTTACGTGTTGCATGCCGCCCTCAAGAAACGCAGCATTGTCCTTGGTGAAATTGCAAAAATCAGCTAATGGTAAATATTCAGCATCCAGGTGGTACATTCAATTCCTTAAATTGACTAGCAGCCCATGTTTCTATCCTTCGATAATCATTCTTGACACTGCTACCTTGCGTACGCATCTGTATATTCACTTTGTCTGCAACACTTTAGACAAGGGGAAAACACCATATTGAAGTTGATATGGTGTTATCCAATGTTGTTTGTGTGGGTAGCCAACTCCATCACCAACGGACAAAGTAACAATGCCACTGAAGAGAACATACTGCATGCCATGCTAGCATATATATGTTTCCCGGAAGAAAAAGTTACCATATGTGTGAGTCACCATTTATGACATGCGTACATACGTCAACTTGGACACAGATGAACAAACCATCAACCACCACGATAATCGCCATTACAATAAACACCGTGTACAGGTCATGATTATTCCCCTTGCCACACGGGAAATGATGCACGGTTGTTCACTACTACTTATGCACATGGCAAACAAGTATAAGTAGAATTGCTTCTCGAGCACACAAACACACACACACATACACATGTTTATGTGTATGGCACACTCTAATAAAATGACAAATCTCATTGATATCCACACGAAATGCAACAAGGAGATAGCGTACGTGATGCCAATACATGTGTTGTATGGTTGATGTCCTTGATATTTCGCGCTTACTGATCCAGGCATACATCGTTTTCCGAAGTGAAATTGCCAGGGAATAGAATTTAGCTGTGTGATTAGTTAATTCGACTGCCTGTCTGTCTAGCTGGGAGGGATCATATCTCAATATACATATATATCCTTCAATTCCCATTATATATCCTTCAATGTTGCAACATTCGCCAACGTCGTTGTCAACTCAAATCACATACATCACACAACACCTTTGTGGGTGTCATGCGCTCTGAGGATATTCATCTCGGCTTCCCAAATTGTGCGTGGACACCGCTGAGACCTGTTTTTAGTGCATGTGTGCACTGCTTGACTGCCTCGATGTATAGTCCATTAACTTGTCTACTCACTTTGGCGGGCACAAATTCCAAGTTTTGGGGCGAGGACTGGGGGTCGTGTATGATGGGCATTCTGGTTGAGCCTGCGGGGCAAGCATACATTGAAGCACACTTAACCCATCGAAGAGAAGTCACTTCGTGACACATACGTTACAGATGTGATGTGACGGTGTGTTACAACACAATCTTGCCACTCCAGGAATACTCCGCCAAGGAAACAGATATTTGGAGGTCACGAGAGCAGAAAATCTAACGCACTCCCTCGTCACTGTGACACTCATGCACAACATACTGGCTAGCAACAAAATGATTCAGGAATGATCGAGGATGCCTATGCCCTCCATGTCAGAGCACGTAGCTCCGCAATAGCACTGCGGGCAGGGGTAGATTGATGACGGGGCTCGGATCCGCCCTACAACTGGACAGCTTTGCATATGGATATATGAGATCATCTTATCGAACTTGGAACCCCCTGAACAACCAGCGTTTGATGTGGAGGTGTGAGCCTAGGCACAAATCATGCATCTACTAGCTGAGCACGAAGTATTGATGCTGATCACTTCGATGCGTTCATGGGGTCACATTGCAAACTCAATTCCAGTGTTGCATGTGTGAAAGCATACCTGTGATTGAAGAATCAACTTGTCAGGTGAGTGGGTCAGATTTGGAAGGAACTCCATGCGGGAGCACTGGCACATTTGTCGTGGATGTGGAGGACAGCTCTCTGGCCACAGAGGGCTGGGGCGGAATTGACGGAGCTACAGCCGCTTGGCTGGCAACATCAATCAACGAGTCTCGAATTGATGAGACTGTGCGCACAGACAAACCAGCGTATTGAGCCATGGCCTCAACAGCTTGCAACCTCGTCTGCTTAAAGTGCACCATATCTTCGGACTTGTACACATCTGCATGGCACGATTTCAAATCGGTACACAAAGATGTAAAACAACTTCTGAAGAAAATACTCAAGTTCAAACTGTAAAATTTGGCCCAAGACCGAATCAACTATTGCATGCCTCAAACCGATGTGGCTGGACTATCCAATGACCTGGGTATGCTCAACCATGGTGAGAGAATACAAGCAAGCAATCATCAGCCGCTCCAACATGACATTCTAGCGAGAAGAACTTTTTACTTTTGACAAATACACACCAGCTAGATATTATTCAAATATGGATTCATCTCCCATAATCTGCCAAGTCATGCCTGACTCCCTAAAAACGAAGTTGCCTGTTGGAAATTGGGGCGACGGCGGTACCTTGCATGTGCTGCTTGGCGGTTTCACGATTGCGAGCCATTTCTGGACCATCGTACACGTCCCAGTGCCTGTCGGACTCATCAACCTCATCAACGTGCAGAAAATGCATTTTCTCGGCAGGTATGGAAAGCGCCCATCCTACTCCAGACTTGTGCGGCGACACGTCCACCACATCCATGATGGTGTGCTTGTCAACTCCTAGGTGGTTATCCGCACGCATAAATTTGATGCGGAAAAGCCCGGCGTGGCCTCCGGGCTTAGTCTTTACAGCTTGCTTGTAGGATGCGGATCCAGCACCGCTCCGGGGGTCCTCACTTTTCTCTGCGGGTTATTGGACAACAACAACGGCAATGATGTACATTTCAGCATTTTCAAAGCATTCAGTAAAATGAATTGATACCTGGTGGGAAAACGCGTTTTGGTTGTGATGAATCTGATGCATGTGGGCATTACGACAGGTGTCCAGTATACGTGAGACGCTGTAACGGCGACAATTTCAGACACGGTTCGGCAAATGTACGGTATAGAAATCAACGCAATTGGCGAAAGAGACAAATTCAGACGCAATGCTAAA
>NHOP01000090.1:0-20816 GCA_018697155.1 Pyramimonas parkeae | reverse complement strand
CAACCCTCCATATGCGGAGGGTTCACAATTAATTAATTAATCAAATGGTATTCTGGCATTTTTGAAGTTTCCCCTATTGCATGAAGAAAAATCAACCTTCACAGTACAGTTTCGAATTTTGGCAAAAATTTACCGCTTCTCTTATGGTGTGGAGGGGGGCACAGGCTGGCATGAGATCATTTCCATAATCATGGTAGGTTCACGCAAACAACAATCGCATCCTTTCGAAAACGAAGTAGCCTCTTCCAAGTGTACAATAGAACACGCAACCGGCACATATCAGCAGCCAATTGTAGACGGGTGACACAATAGTGGATGAAATATGCTACACTATGTATGATTGTTACGTACACGGACTTTAAGGGTCGCCCTGCGCACTGGTCGTAGGTTTGCGTGACAAACTATATGCTGTAGAGACATCATACTTGTCATATGATGAACAAAACAATAGCAAAGTCCTTGTAAAAGCCAAATGAATCTGAAGTCATCAAGTCCATATGCACATATTCGCTGCCCAATTCGACTGTGCGCAGCAACCACAACAGTGACAGCTTGGACTCATGATTGTTGATACCACATTCTATCACAACCTTGGCTGTTGCCACCACAGTGATAAATACTAATTCATATCATCATGCGAACACGATAAAAAACCAAGAGTTTCGCACATTTAATCAATGTATTGTAGGTGTATCTGGTGATCTTCAGTTGCACCCATAGTTTTGCAGAGGAAAGTATCCGATCAACGTCTGGCTCACGTGCTGGTATCAGTAGCTCTTCAGCCTCTCTAAGCAAATCGATATCCATTCATTAAGCATCTGCGTGGAAGAATCGTTGTCACCAAATCTGTTCTTTCGAATACTCAATGCACTGTAAAGTGCAGGAAGTGCATGCTCGTAATGCTCCATTTTGTAGAATGTAACAGCCATATTCGCATACGACAAAGCCAGGGACACGTGCTTGTCGCCTAGGAGCATTGCTTTGAAAGAAATTGTCCGCTTATACTGATCAATTGCTTCTTGATATCGACCCTGTTGACTCAACATGGCAGCGTAATTGTTGAACATCTCCGCAGCTTTTGCACGACTGGTTCTTGACACCGACTCCTTGACTGTGAACAGCAAGGCCTCCACATCCCGCGCAAAACCCTTTTCAGTGCGATGCAAATCTTCTGCACCCCGATATAAAAAAAGTCACAACTCACCACAAACAAGATCAGAACTTGAATAAGAACATCCAATGCCACAAAAGGCAGCTTGAAAACTCAACGCGCGTCATCAACTGTTGCTGTATACGGACGAGCTTAACAATGCTTCATATGCGATTAATGTGCCCTACAGAAATATTACAGACAACGATACACACATGAAGGGAAAACAGAAAAATATCTGCTGGCACATATAGTGACATAACATCATCACGATACTTAAATCCTCCGGCCATCATTTTGCAATTTCTTTGACATATATTCCTGCTGCGTGCACACAAGAGTCGCAAAGCATCGACACACAAATAATTGATGACAAGTGTAACTGTCATCCTTAACAAAAAGGCAAGTCTATACTGTGCGATCGCTTGCTGACATGAAAATGCTACCTGAGCCTATGTGTGAACACTCAGTCTTCGTCCACTTACCAGAAACATTGTCACTACACATGCTCAACACAACCTTGTACACACTCTCAGCTTCTGGAAGTCGTCCCAATCTCTCAAATGCTCCTGCAGCAGCAGATGAAAACTGTTTGAATCAAAATATATGGATCAGTCTCCGTGGGCAAATCTTGACATGAGGCATGAAAATCTAGTGCGTGGTTTTGATTGAAGCAGAAAATCAAGGAAAGAAAACCCTTTAGCATCTACGCCTTTGTTCCTTGAATACAGACAAAGCCTGAACTTCAATCGTAAGTACGCTTGAACAATATTGTCTTAATGTTGATGAATTCAAATTCATGATGTTCATGATGCTTGAATCGGCGGATAGCAAGGTCTTCAATATGTGCTGGTTCTTGCATGTTGCGTACATTAAAAATAATGTCAGAAAAATGACACCCTTGCATTTGGTAGAGTCTGTATACATGTGCTTCGCACATGCATTCCTCAATGTCTCTCTTGTACTAACAGATCCTTAGTAATCACAAGCTGAAATGAAAAAGAAATGGTACAAGACATCTGTAAATTGATCATAGAGTCACAAAAACAATTGAAATCATCATCATGACATACCAAATGGACACTGCATTTGTTTTCTGGGTTCTACAACAGCATTGAGCGTAACACACATGCAAAATTCAGAGTGATGAGCTAGGACACAAGGCAGAATTTGCAGACATCTTATGGGTGCTCAACCTGCCATCCCTTGCAGTGACGGAATGATTTCTAAAGAGCGGCTGCCAAAGGCGTTTGTGCGGATGCGCAAGCTGCGCTCTGAGAGGCTCAGGATGCAAACCAAAGTGTCCATTTGCAGGAACATGCAAGTCCACAAGACATTCCCAAAAACTATTGTTTCAAAAAGGTCAAAAAAAGCCATGAACAAATCACAAAAAATATATACATGTATTGGTTTGGACTGAGCGACTACAAGCCAGTTCTTTGCCTTAAACAAACAATTGTGCAACAACCCGAAAGAGTTCAGCACCGGTCCAAGGTCAAGGAAATGCTAACGACTCTCCAGGCGCGGTCGCTCCAAACAACAAGCCAATGGGTGAAAATCGTGTGAGCCTTGAACATCAGTTTCTCTCCGTCATCAATTCACCATATATTCTCAGCCATCAAATACAGCTCAGCTATCACTACTTTCATCATTCTGCTTAAGCTCTGTACATGTACGACCACGGGGCCATGAAGAGAAGGCTCAAGCATGCACGCAACAAAAATATTGCAACCAGAAGTTGCAACACAACAGGCAATAGTTCTAAATGGAAATGAAGGATAAAACACTGACGGAGAGTTGGAGTGCAAAGTCGACTTATAATGCTGCATGGCTGGTCATACGTACATCACACAGTGTTCGAAACGTGGGAGGCGTTAGATTTCGTGGCTGTTTATGATGGTGTACCGTATCATGGTGCATTACTGCATCCCAATGCAAAAGAGCAGTGCTTTGGACAATGATATGACAAGCATGGCCTTAAAAGCTTTCATGTGAGCACTTCAGTACTTCGTTTTCTAACTCAAGGACATCAGGTGCTACACATCTCACAAACAGTGTTCCTCATGAGATCGACAAGCATCCACCCAATATGTACGCACTGTATGAGTAATCAAGTGTTTTTTGCTAGCAACTTTGTTCAAATGAACAACATGACTATGCTATCCTTTGAACTGATTTTCCGCACTACTCAAAATCTCACCGCAATATTTGAATTGTAGGGAGTCACATGCCTGATAATGACAGTGCATGGATGGGGTTCTGCATTTCGTTGTGTAATGCTGCTGCGTTGTCTAGGTATTCTGATATTCTGGGATGTCCCTCATGAAGCGTCGCCTCCGCAGATTCCAAACACTTCTGGTGGATAACCAGTGCCTCAGCACGCCTGCCCACAAGAAGGAATTGCCAAAGCAAGCGACCTGGACCAACTTCAGTTAGCTTTTGAGACATCTAAAACTTGCATGGCTTCCATGAAACTGCTGTTATGATTTCATGCTTTAGCAAAGCTCCGTTTGCCGCATCAATCTCTCTTCCGGCGAACACTTGCGACAGAAAAACAGGTTATTAAATCAAGCACTGTGGGGTAAGCATCTACCGGCTATTGATGGATCCGGTAGTCAAGCTGGGTTGCCGCGAGGTGATTGAGGCTAGGAAATGCATGAGACGCCTGGGATGTCAATCACTTGTATGAGAACCATCGTACACTTGGGCAAGACTAACGCGCCATAGATCGGTGCAGTATTTCATGGATTCTATGAACTCCAGTCCAGTCAAAAGTGATGCAAACTGAGTGCAGTTACGAAACTCTATGAATGAGCGATTAAATTCAACAGTCAGCAACAGCAGCAATCGAATCAATGTAATCAATGGAGTCTCTGTTTGGATAGAGATGGCGGTCGCACCAATGACAAATACGAGGTATTGATTTCCTACGATCTTGTGCATGCAACAAAAACAAATTCTGACCACTTGACATCATGGCAGCTGTTTAGGGGAGAAGCATGCTTGCTCCGAAAATGAAGTCACCCCCAGTCAGCACGGCTGTTGACATGTGAGCAGCTGAGATGAAACCTAATGCGTCCAGATATGTACTGAAAACAAATATGCTTTATAATTCATCTGGGCAACCATGGCTACATCATGAAGCCCAATGACTCATCACCATTTGCGTATCTAGCATGGCACAGAGCAGTTGAAGCACAGAGGAATCGTTCAGAGTACATACTGCAAGACAACAAACGAACAAAACCAGCACCACAAGTGAGCGCCAGCACGTCCTAAAAATACGTTGTCATGCAGTTTGACACCCATTGATGGACTTCAGGAGCGTGACAACCAGCAAGAGTGACAAGATACATGTTTGTTCAAGGTGACTGGGAGAGGCACAGAACTGAGGCACTGGCAGATATACAAGCAACACCACTCTTGAGAATTCACTGTCAAATCCAAAATTTTGCTGAGCAGACACCCAGCATTCGTATGAGACCGCCGGTGGAATGACCATGAATGCATCCTTTGCAAGCACAAGTGATTGCAAGATTTCAAGGTGGAAGTTGATAGGCTTTTGCGACCGTTTCCCGCGGTTCTGTCAATTGAGCCATAGACAACTACCAACACCCACCTGCCAAGGGCGGCCACCACAACTGCAAGATCATTCAATACTGCAGCTGTCTCCGAAAGCAACAGCGCCTCGCACTTGAGCATCGGGCATGCTTCCAGAGCCCTCCTTAGAACAGTCTCAGCCTTCTTCAGATGAGGAGGTGTCATCTGATATAGCACCCTGGCTAGATGCAGTAAAGCTGCTGACGTGGTTACATGTCTTAGTCCCAGATGTTCTTCGCACAGGCGCACTTCCACATACAATGCGTCAACCGTCTTCTGGGCTTCTCCGCTGTCAGCCCACACCTTCAGAGGCAACACGTGAAAGTCAAATGATCAGCAACCAAAAATAAAATACATTGCCACACACGCACAGTTGGTATGTGGTGCATGCAAAGTGGTGATGCGCAAAAGCAGACAGTAGATTGCTGGTTCTGGTCATTCGATGACAACCGTTATGTTTGAGTATGCAACAGCACGCATACTGTGGCCTGTGTAGGAGGGCCCATTTGGCAGAGTATTAACTGGCTGTTCCTATGGTCAGGGTTCAAACCCGACGTGGGGGATGTCTTGCTTGACAGAGGATTGATGATAAGATAGTGTTGTTCAACCCGCCCATTCATTCTTTACTGGGGAGAAAAACACATATGCACGCAATGATTCATCCCATCCCCCCTCGCCATTCTCTTCCCAGACTCTTGCTTGATTCGGAAAAGCCGTAGTGCTGAATTCACATGATGGCATGAACAGACTTGGCATCGCAATGGAACAAGGCAAGCAACAACGGGCATCCTGACGTGCCGCTTCCACACGCTTGTATCCGTTTGCTGGTGAATTATCCGTTTTTTCTCCAATCCTCCACCCGGGAACTAGCTGACATGTCGAGCTGCCCCAACCTTGGCACAGAATCTATGTGAGGTACGTGCGTCTGTGCAGATCGGAATCTGGTGAGCCATAACAAGTTTGCATAAGGGCTTTGAGAGCACCCAAAACTCTGGCACACTCACAGGTGCCTCAAGTTATCGTAGCATTTGCAGTTCTGATGAGCCTTAGAATATCTTGTAAATCTCGTGTTTTCACATTCAAAGCGTCTAGTATGTCCTGAGTGATGGACCAGCATACTCATAGACGCTTGCACTATGCGTATCGCAACTTACCATTGCCAGGCTGGTGCGTGTTGCTGACAGAGCACTGAACTGTGCAGCAGTGATTCGATCGTGGTCCAAGGAATGCCTCTGCTGGAGCCGCAAGCTTTGACTCAAAGTGCGTTCTGCTGCTTCGTGCATCCCGAGTTGGAACTGCACAACACCTAGATTGGTGAGTGTAGCTGATAGAAGAGGGGACGCATGCAAGCTGGATACGTTGTTGGACATGTGACTTGACCAAACTTCGTCAAGGGCCTGCTGATAAAGAGCCGCAGCTTCCTGGAGTCGGGGAACTTGCACAAGAGTGGAGCCCATGCTGTTGAGAGCCCTGGCACTGATATCAAACAGTGCACTAATGCGCCTTGTCATCCAAATGCATTTCATTGCTAATGGGATGAAAATTTTGGGTATGCGACAACAAATCATGCTTACTTGTGACGAGAGATTCTTGGGACTCCGCACATTTCATGACAGCAATTGTGCTAGCATCCCTTGCCAAAACCCAAACAATTTTCGAGCTGCGTGCCCATGTCTACACGCCACATTCCAGCATGTTCAGGGAAGTTACTATGTGCATCTGTCCCAAAAACGCAATAGGTCATACATCCCACCTAAAATGAAATTGTAAGCTCGTTTTCTACAGACCGAGTTTTTGACAATTGTCTGAAGTAGTATCACATCCTCAGGCTGCGGTGAAAAGTTGTCCGAATTGCTTTTGTTATGGTGATGCGGTTGTCTAGACAAGTTTGCAACAACACGTACATAATTCCAAGTACAACACGAACGATAAGTCACTGTAGTCCTTGACCTGTACTCTAAAATCACGCACTCTTCACAAAAGATTTACACAACAACCATGATAATTGACTAGTTTCCTGATTTCTGATTGGAAGTCAGCTTTGCTAGCGAGGGTATAATGGTATGAAATCTTTGGCACATGAAATCGCTTGCCAAGGAGGTCACGCCATAGAATTCCCTACATTGAGAGGGAATACACAAGGAAGGAACGCTTGCAAATTGTGAGGAAAATGTTTCGACAAATCAAACGAGACCCATCTCTAAAGAACTGAGTTCAATTAGATGCTGCAATCCAGGGTTGAGGGCGTGAGGGACAAGGTTTTAGGCTTACGATACGGGTTTTCAATCAAACCACAACAGAGTTACAAAGTAAACGCAACACAGGGAAATCCATTCTGTACACAAGAACCTCGGAATGTCTGCAGCCACGCTGACAATCTGAACAAAAGTTCAATATGATGTGATGTGACCTCACCGATCTGGGTGTTGCGCTGGCAGCTGCTTGTTTTGAATGGCCCATGCACGCTGATGCATTTGCCAAGCGTCATGGGCGCGCCCCTGATCTCTGATTACTTCTGCCTGACGAGGAAAAAATAAGTTATATTCACTCTAAGTCACAGCTCATGCGACAGTCTTTGTTGGGGATGTCTGAGTCATGATGCATACAAGAAGCCAACAGAAAAAAAGGAAAAAAAACCAAGCAAGAAGGCTTCGTCTATGAATGATTACATGAAATCAAATGGAGGATTCAGGAAAGGATGAATAGATAGATAAACATGCTGATGCTCATAGAACTACCGCGTGGTCCAACACCACGCCCAAATGCCCGCAATCATTGTACTAACGAGACTGTTGTTGGGGCAATACAAACATACTGCCTGAAGTCAACTATTCATAACAAATTAAAGGTTTCGTCAATTGCAAATCTTGAATAGCTAAAGCTGAGAACGGAAGTCGCTCACCAAATCGTGTAGCGAAGTCGCCACCAGTAAGTTGTGTCTGCCCCTTGTAGTCTGACCGACAGACACCGCTTGGACGCACATGGGGATGGCTTCATGCAGCTTGCCGAGTCCATGTAGCGCCATGCACATCACATGCAACGGGGCAACCATGTCTGCATGCACCTCACCTTTCGAACGTTGGATGTTCTCTAGGCCTTGGCGCCCCAGCTCAAGTGCTTTCTGCAGAACAAGGTCAAAGCAAACATCCAAACACTATGGATTGCTTCGGTGCTGTTGGTCGCTCCTCAGACTACCGAGCTTGCATTGGCCCAGTTGAGTTGGATACACTAACATTTCAGACACACACTTAAACAAGGTATATCGCCGCGTTCCATGATTCCTGACACTGCATTTACAAAAGCAAAGTTGTACCCCTTAAATTTGATGCAACTATACTCAAAGAACGCCTCAACATACACAGCTTGGTCAGGGCAAGGGTTGAAAATGAAAGACTCCTACTTGTCTGACCTATTCAAACCATCTTGATGCAGATGCCCTACCATGCAAATGCAAGAATACTCACATTCAGTAGCAATTCAACATAGCCCGTGAAATGAAACCGATGCAGAATCATAATCTAATCAGTAGATGCTCAAGAACCCATCAGAAATTGTCAGGTGGCACGGCGTGCGTATCCTATACTGTAAAAATATGATGGAGCACTCTGGGTCGTATATCAACGTCCTAGGCAGCAATCATCCTGGCTGGTGTGCTGCAGTATCAAAGCAATCTCATGTCGGTAAACGAAGAAGACTCATGACCAGAGATTCTTCCTAGAACTGTTGCCCGTCTCCCACTTTGCGTAGTTCACTGACCACCACGAAACTGTGCCGCTGAATCTCAAAACTCAGGATGGCCTACACTACGTACTTCAACCCCACAAGAATTCAAAACAAGAAGTCAACGTATGGTAAAAATGACTCTTAATGTTTACAACGAAATCCACTGAGCATGTGCGCGGTAGAAAAGCGAACGTTGGAGCCACCCACTGAACTCACGTCTAGGTTCCCAACTTCCAGCTCGAGCATTGCCAGCTGGGACAAAGTGCGCCCAATCAGTGGCTGAGACGGATCCAGAGATTGACAGAACACTTGGAGGGCTTGTCGAATCAAATTCGCCCCTTCGTCGTGTTTGCCCAGTCTCCCAAGAACCGCCCCCATGAAAGCTTTGTCCAGTGCGGCATGTGCGTCTGACAAGTTTTCCTTTGATTTGTCGGGTGTTTGCCCTTCTAAGCTTATCCTGAACATTTCATAAGCCCTCTCATAGTCCCCCAGCCGCGCCATCGTCGCTCCCAACAGTCTAGGCACGCGCAGCTTGACCGATCCTGACACTCGCTCTGAAGGGTGCGTGCAGTGCAAGTGCACCTCAACCTCCGCAGCCTGCTTGAAAACAAGCAAAAGCAGCATCGTGACAGAGGGGATTTTCTTTCGAAGCCTCAATGAAAACTTTGAACGCTTGCAAAAAACACACAACATACGTTCCGGATGTGTTCTAAACTGTATGGTTACTCTGCGCATAGTGACAAAGATAGGCCTACTTGAGGCAGTACTGTACCTAGAAATACCACTGCGTGATGCATGCAACTGCTGCACATTCAGCCAAATTCCACATTTCACTAACTTGGGCAGTAAATCATATCCCAGGATATGCATACAGGGTCATTAGATATTGTGAAACACAATCAAATGAGGGATACGGCTGAAAAGTCCGTCTCGCTCAACGCTCACGCAAGAAGCTCGATAATTAACACTTATTTATTATTGTATATATTTCATGTTAATTAATTGTACATATTTTATGTTAATTGCAAATATGTGTCACTTTAAATATATGTCACGAAATAGAAATATAGCTATATCTTTAAAAAAAGTCAGTTTGAATTGACTAACTAATAGAATTTGGGGACTTTAACATTTCTCCACACACAAAATGATCGTTGTTTGCACATGCCTTTAGTAGGAGTCCGATGGCCGCCGCAAAAAGCCGCCTTGTGGTACACGAAGCAAGCTGCCGATGGTCACACCTGCTATTTGGGCCCTGGCACACTTCTTCACTTATTCGCTTACATTCTGGTGAAATTTCCAAGCGCGCCCCGGCTTTTGCCATCCAGGCGTGTTGCGCAACACACGCGTGCCATGTGGCGGGCTGGGTATCATGAGGGTGTGCTGTTTGGACGGAAGTGTATGAATCGTCACCACAAGAGCCTTCGACAAGCAGCTCCGATTCAGGCAAGTGGTCTGCCTTGCTGATGCCGGACTCACAATCATCCAGAGGGAAGCTGGACATGGATAAACTGTTGCTGGAGCACGCAGCGCCTAGTTCTTGGCCTCTTCGATCCGCCTTGTGCTCAACATCGTTGCATTGCTGACTCACATCGTCTGTTGCACAGTCAGCTCCCGGATCCTCACCGGAGCCGTCGTCAGCGCCGTCCAAGATGGTGCCGTCTCGGGAAACCAACCTGTACCCGCCTGTCTCCCTAGACCACGAAGGTTCGGTGAATGTTTTCTGTGGATGGTGGCGGTTAAAATTGTTGCGTAGCGCACTTTGCGCAAGTTGCAGCAAGAATTCTTCAGGCACGGCGCGACGCACCACGGGGCTGACCAGGGCCACAGCCAGATACTCTAGGGAGGATTGCGCGTCCGCGAGGCCACTGCCAAGAGTGGAGTCAAACTCTTCAACACATGTCGTTTCACCGCCAACAACCATACGCTGGCACCACGACCCAAAGCCGACGGATTGCCCATACGCAACCGAAACAACATTTCGCAAGCTGCTGAGATATATGTGCGTGAGGTTTGCTAGGAGATGCGTAGAATGTAGCGGGGCATGAGCGCGAGTCCTGTCTGGAAGGGGGATGTTGATTTGGGGTGCGGGATGGATGCCATCTGGGACGTGGAATGCGAGGCTGCAGGAAGGGCAAGTGATTGGTTGATGGACGCTTGGGATGGCTTGTGATTGGTCCGGAGGCGGGCAAAGCAGCGAGTACACATGGCGGAACATTTCCTCACGAACCTGGTTCGGGACGCCTGCGTTCAGGCAAAGCACACAACGCGCACAAGTGAGAGATTTGGCTGGAGAATACTTCGTTCGAAAGTGTTGAAGTAGTTGCTTCAAACAACCAACACTCTGTGTTATGTTCTGATGAGGGAGCATGAACCATGTCATAAGCGTGGAAACTGTCGGATTATCATCCACGTTAGTTGATACCTACTTCACCTTCTTGCAAGCACCACGTTCACTTGAAAGAAGGTTCTTTAGAACCCTGAAACGAATGTGTTAAAGGCAAGTCGAAATCAAAATACAGTGTCCTTCCAAGGAACCGGCATCTATCCGACTTCTCTGTTAGAGGGCTTATGGGGAGTATATTGAATATCTTGGAGACGGTGATGCATGCGGAACCGCAATCAATAGGGCAACATAAGGAGAAAGCTTGCAGAAAAAATGAAGACGATATCGTATTCAGGGCACAAGGATTCTGTGACAGCAGAAAACCAACAAAGAACCCTCGCATATCGTCCGCCATAAGTTATTTCCCGATATGGGTGAAGGCCAAGTACGCGTCTGACTACTTTGGTTTTTGTCGACAGAGAGCGTGTTCACCGCTGCTCTACAGCATCATTTCGATTTCGATACGAAATACGCGGAGATACAACACACTCAACCTACGATGAGGGGGCTAACTTGTCTGGATCCTTTGAATTGGCATGCAGCCCTTGGAACAAGCTGACCTCAAGCAGCAAATAAAGTAAGTGTCGTACAAAGTGCGAGGCTGCATATGTCCAGATATTCATTGAGCAGAGAACAATCTGTATGTTGCATATTGTATATGAACATCCACATTCATGCATGTGCATATACAATATGCAACATACAATACATCACTGGCCATTTATGTCCCCAATAGTAAAGTAGAAGCCCACCCATGAGATGCAAAATGGCAGGCGGCGTGTCCTCATGGAAGGCATCATAAAACGGTGCCTCGGTGTTGAGGAACTGAGTTGGGAGAAGCTTGACATGCTCCTTTGCGCCTACGGAAGCAAACGCATAGATACACTCATCGTCCAATGGCAGGTGTGCAGTGGTCTCCCAATAAACTTATTTGATCCAGACAATAATTCACCACAACACATCCTGCGGAGCCTGGCTACGCTCGAGTAAAAAGAACTGGGCAGGGGTTTGCGAATGCACCTGAACTCATCCTTGAAATTGATGCCCATAGCAAAAAATTCCTATGACATTGTGTTGTGCCGAGAACATGGAAAATATGAGTGACGCGCTCTAGTAGCTGCTGCTTTTGCAGAAGTTGGCGTGAACTCCCCTTGCAAGTCTGGGATGCGCAGGACTGGGCGCGCATGTATTTTGTATGCGAACATACCGTTATCAATTCCCAAGCTCATCTCTCCCATCACAGAAAAAAGAATAAAAAAGCGCACAAATTCATTTCTCACCAAGAGAGTTTTCGGCAAGCATGGCTTCCAGAACTTTCTGATCGGAGAGGCCGCGGAGCCGGCCTGGGTGCTCCCACCATGCTTTTAGAAACTCAAGCGTCCAGCGGCTATTTTGCAGCAAAATGGTTCCAGTATTGCTCATGGATATGTCCTTTTGCAAACCAATTCGCACAAAGACCCTCCACCGTTGGCTCTCAGCTTCTCATACAGAAGAATCAACTTGCAAGCTCTGCTTCTATCATGCAATTTGAAACCGAACAATTCGAGTAGGGTTTCGAGGGTACAGGGTTTATACTGAATGGCGAGTGTGCATGGATTTTGAATATGCATTCTGATATGAGGGCATGTTGCAAACGAGTTGCGAACAACATGATACCCCACAGTTGCTGATGGAGCGGCCTGGTAAATGAACGCACAAACATATCGTTTGTGATCATGTGGGTATAATTTGTTGAAATATTGAGTGTACAGATTTGGGTTTGCTCAGACAGGCAAAGAAAATCTGAGCATGCCCTGAAATTCGATATTGAGGATCGCTGCATTAGCACGCAGCGAATGGCAAAGAAGTGGATTGCCTGTTTGTTCGCATAAGCTCTTTGTCCAATGTTGCTATCTATCGAATATGATCAGACTTGCCAAATACCGTGCCCTTGCGTTTCCATGTAGCCCTGAACAAAGTCCTACAATGTTCCCCTTAGGCCTTGATCCTGTAAGTTCGCTAAGCATGTCCCAAAGCATCAAAGAGTCTGGTTGCACTGAGTCATTGATTTGGTATTGCTGATTGCAAAAAGAACACCAGCTTACAGATATAGAATCTCCTGAAGATCTATATCTGTTTCGAGTTGAAACAAATGAAGATAAAGCGCAAAATAACGAAGAGGGAACAGATATCAGGGAAAGGTATGATCAACATGCCCAGCAGAGCGCAACATTTCATCAGGAAGCTAGAGATGAAGCATCAGACAGAGCTGGTTGTAACGAATTGCTGTAAGGTGTATAATTGTATGTTCAAAACAAAAAGGTACTTAAGTTTGTTTTGGTTGGAAACACGTTCTGAGTTCATAGATTATCGTCAACGTGTACACACTTCCATCTACATAGAGAAAGCAAGCCGCCTCCGATGTTTGGGGTCGGTCAGACACTCGACTGAAACCACATGTTCCAGAAGTCCTTGCGCCGTGCAGTTGTGCCTGTCGCACATGAGAATCACTTTCATTCCTCTCACGGAAAAACTACAACCTACAGATCTCAAGACGCTGGATCAGAGTCAGAAAACTGACCTGCGCTGAGGTGGCATCGTAGCAGAGCACCACGTGGGCATCGCTCGCAGCGGGATGAGTCAGCGCAGCACGGACCACATCGCCGTCCGTCTGCAGAAGTATGGCGTCGGCGTCGATCCACAGGAGATGTTTATGTCTAGAGGCGGGCACGGCGGCCAGACGATTGTACAAAATCAAAACCTTTTCAAAACGCCGGTCAACGTTCTGATCTGCGCATACCACAGCACAAAGTGCATTTGCATCCATGTCCAGGACACACACTTGACCCTGCGACCTGGAAACTTCGTATGAAAACAAAGACAGTTGAATTCTATCAGATTTTAAGTCCACCTGTGAAATACATGATATGCAGCACATTGAGCAAATAATCGAAACACTACTGTCATGACAATCAGAGAGTGCGAGTGCGCATGCACAACCATCACAACATTCATCTGCGAAATTGAATGTTTCTCATTCGGCGACAGAGGTCGACAAACACCAGCATCAGGCTGACCTGATTCAAGCTTGCCCTCCACCACAAAGCTGTGGCCGTGCTTGCGAGCGTACTCACTGTTTATTGCTGCAGTGAATCTTGCGTAAGAAGTTATTCTGTCCGTCACCTGGCAGCAGGAAAAAGCAGAAGGGGATCGGTTTGTAGAGTGTAGAATGATTGTTGAAAAAGATTCGTTGTTACCACAATCATTGCAATTGGCGAATACGCGTTGTCTGCTCGGTTCATTTCAAAGCAAGGTCTACTGGATCACATGCAAACTTTTGCACAATTCAGATTTCACAAAGCAATCTGAGGCACGCTCTTCGAAATCATGCACTTATGTAAATTGGATTCGTTGCTACAGCCTTCAGCCACATTGACAATCCAAGTCTGGTTCTGGTGATGTCATGAACAGCCTACGGTGACCACAATTCTACAACAATAAATCGAATCGTCTGCGAAGTTGGGTTTGTACATCCTTAAGAACAATATCGGCTGGATTAGGACCGGAAATCTTGAAGCCTTCGTGAGTCCCCGGCAAATGCAGGGGTTCACTAAAGGATTGTGTCGTGGGCTAAACCAATGTTCCAACAACATCAAATGGGAGCATCCGCGCTCCTAGCGCAGGAAAACACAATCAGCGCCTTCACTTTAGATTGTATTCACATGCATTGACAATTGTACGCAAAAAAGTGCAAAGCCTTATTTAGCCAGCCCTACACGAGACCAACAGTATCACAATTAAATTCACATCAATCTAATCCCAACAAACGAAACCAACATGTTTTGCATCTGATGATCGGTTAGCCCGCCATGCCAACGAACTAAAACCAGCACAGAGTGTGTTGTTAAATGGAAATCGATTGCAATGTGAACAAGATTGTTTGCCATGGAGAAGTGGAGCGCAAGTACTATCCCCTCTTTCAACACAGTGTGAAGTGTTGGGTGTGCGCCAATTCCAATCGGCGCATCATCCGTCTCACATAAGGCAATTGGCAATGGAGTGTCCATCCAAGAATCGATCAACCAGCAAGCCCTTCTTACACAGTGCGAGAATACAACATGTATAGAGATCCAAAGATGCCGTAGCGAAGGCTGACGAAGACTCTGTGCACATTGCGCAGAACATGTTTTTCATTGTTGCGGACGAATTAAGTCAAGCATGCCACTGCACACACATATTTGGGAATTGAGCGTGCACAAGCGCGCTAGAGGTAACGGCCTTGAGCTTCCGTGGCTAGTAGATTGTACTGCATCTCAAATTATAACTCATATCACAATATTGTTGGTGACTCGTGTGCTTCCTGACACCATCCCGTAGCCCAAAACATTCAACTGCGGCATCATGCAGGTGGCCGATGCACATTGTATGTGCACGCACAAATAACTCTGTACACCGAATGTCATGGTTGCAATATAACACAGAACTTTCAATACCGGGTTGCATGTAGGTTGGGAGAATGTCCGGCGCACACCTGCGTCACTATGAGCACGTTCTCGCTCTCATCCCCCAAGCCTTTTGGATAGTCCATTCCCGTGTCCTCCGACTTGTTGGGATTGGAGCTGTTCACGCAGCGCACCAGCTCTGCCCATGGTGTGTTGGCATTGCAACAGCGTGAGACGGGTCGGCTTGGTTCAACATCTGTGTGTTGAGCTTCGCTGCCCCGGCGAACTTCAGCCGCGGTGTGTGGGGGTGAGTTTGAGATCCCGTCGCTCCATACCAACAGGCATAGCAGATAGACACACATCGACTGCATATGTACTGTGCCCAAATGCGGCGCAAGTTGAAAGAGCGTTCTGTGAATCAAATCACTGTTTCTTCCTTTGGTGCACCAACTCCGTACGCGCTGACAAGCGACTGTCATAATGCGTACATGCGTGGGACACGTGGTATTGTTATTGCCGCCAAGCGTGAATACAGCAACTCACCCAAGCACAAAACGGCTGGCGGGTTCAATTATGCCAAAGGTTCATCAAACCGTACTTGATGGTTGACGGTTGACGTGGAAGAGCCGAGATCACGGATATGCATTTATCAGATGCAGTGCAGATGTACAGGTTGTGCGGGTGACCAGGTCCTCTGTTGAGAGAACGGCAACAAAGGCAAGTTGCTTTAGAATCGGGCCTGCAAGGCGTGCACTGCCGCAGTGACTCCGCCAATGAAAACCCCACAGCTGGCGATGAGCAAGGGGCTACACCGCGTGGGCCAGTGCATGGCGGCGCATCCGACTGAGCCGCACACGCTCCCAGCAACCGCCGCATTGGTCTGGGAAGTTTGCAAAAACAAAAAGGTTTTCGCGTGACTTTTAAAGTTGTGCGGACGCTCTGGTAAGAATCAATTGGGTGACGTGTGCAAGGCATCATGATGCGATGCAAACATTATACAATGGAAGGCGTGCGTGATCTTCAGAGTTGTGGGAGCATTTGCTGAATCTCCCAAGAAGACAAAACACAAAAGACATAATGATTTTCCTGATTCCGCCACACCACATACTGTAGTAGACATCAGTTGAATCTAGAATGAGAAACTTGAAAGCATTGCAGGCACAACAGCTTCCACAACACTTGTATCGTCACAATCTGGGGCAGACGCAGTGTCCACACGCACAGTTAATCAACGCTTGTCTCAGACGTAACACTCGAGATACTGTAACCGCACAAAGAACAGAAGATAAATGACACAAGATGTCTGCATAAGTGTGTAAGTTTCAGGTTCTAGCAAACACACAAGCAAAGGAGCACAGAGAATTCTTCCACTCCAAGGGCACAGAGGCATTGCAAATCCTGAAGTTGATAAAGTATAGTTACTTCACCAAAATCAGGCACAACCAACATCTGCCACAGAGGCATCTAGAAGGCTACCACTGGGGTGTCGCTTTGTTCATACTGACTGGACACTCACCCTACAGCTTCACTGCAGATTTGGTAATACAACACAGGTGCTTAATTAATATAGCTTTTCCAAATACTTTTGGGTCATCACGTAGGTAGGATACATACCCAGTCCTTGCATTCGCGTTGGCTCTCCAGATTACAGATCAAGGCATTGTATGCTGCTCCAAACGCCGCTGCCAAGCACAGAGAAACATGCATGGTCGAAAAGATGGCGTTCGAGGATATCAAATTTTGCATGAGACATTCAATTACTGTTCCCATACGGCAGTGAAAACTGGCATACATGGGAGAGCACGTTGATCAAAACCTTGAAGTCGCAGCGCGGAACAAAGTTTGCACTATTGACCTTACACTGTGCACTTTGCATTGTGGACTATGCAACACTCATATGTACCTGTGACGGACATATGCCTGTGGATAAGTAACTTTGACTGTCAGGGATATAGCTCAGACGATTCGTTGTAAATTTTGAACAGATATACATAGATGAACAGATATGTCCGACGGGGATCATGTCTCTTTGGATTCCACACCATGTGTTGTAGTGCGCATGAGCTTGACTTTCTTAGTGGGTTCTGAGCATTTCCTTGTATAGAAGTAGAATATAGGGAGACCACTACTTTGTAATGCTTTCATTGTTAAGAAATGCATTGGGAACCATCATTTCCCGCCCAGCGGGCAGGAGTGATGCTGCATTGCAAAGGATTTCATTGAGACATAAAAACTTGACCGGGTGATGACTTCAACCTATCATCTCCAAGCAGAAGCGTGGAGCCATTAGCGATGAAAAACCTCACCCACAATAGTTCATGATGCATCGTTGAAACTCGTCGTAACTCTAGGGCAATCACAACCAGTGCCCTGGTCTGTTGAGAAAGCTCAAAAAGCTGCTCAATCCTACCCGCTGATGTATGATCACATGACTCCTCAATCAAGATCAAGCACGATGACCCCTCCGTGCTACATCCTGTCTACATCCAGTTCCATACGAGAATCATGAAAAACACATATTGTTATGTTACAACGAATGTAGTTGATCTATTTTGACACAACAATCCGATTTCGCACTGTCCTCGATGTCAATGATTCCGTGATTGATTCTTTTTGTGAAATAAGCACTTACCAGTGCCGAATTTCACAATATAGATTTTGATTTCAATGAGTGCTTGCAATATCAAAAACGGGTGTTGTTGAAAACCGATCCGAATACCTGCTGTGTATGTTCACGAAAGATCTTTATGGATTCCCATTGTTGTGTATGTTGTCGTTGATGCGAGGGAAAACAATTCCTTACATATTGCACACTGTACAGTATTGTTCCATTGGTGCGGATGACTTTCTGTAAAACACTATGCGCAAAAGTCGGGACCGCCAGCAATAAATGAGAGTCTTCAGGTGATTGGCAATGAGGGTGACCCGCCATTCAGCATGGCTGATGACAACCTGCTCAGGTTGAAACCTCTCACCCTATCAAGAGACAAGCTCAAGCCCTCACCAGAATCTAGCAGCCTTGCTACAGATAAAGCCATCCAAAGTGGGATTTGTTTTCCGCTACATCATTTATTTCACCTTAACCGTTGCATCCATGCGTTACACACTACTATAGAACCTATGCAGCGCGCTCAACCTTACAAGCGGACGGACACTGTGGATGCCCCGCCCACAACTTGTTGACAATGCACTAGCATTTATACAAATGAAGAGGATGCATGCGCTCCATCTTAATACAAATTATCAGCGGCATGAAACATAAGCCATACAAGTAGTCTCGCAAATACATCAAACGTGGTTTCAAGGCGCACCGAAGCTGGCAGTGTACTTCCCCACAGAGTTACCCTGTGACGCGCCAGTGCAGATAAAGCCATGCAAGTTAGGTTTGAAAGGCAAAGACCCAAGCATCGAGCTGTCCTACATGCACTCAAGCCGCAAAACGCTTGCGATGCGACAAACTGCATTCACAGATGCGTCAGTTTATTGACGTGCTCAAGCGTGCCACAAGGTTCAACAAGTTAAGGCATATTCCTTTTTGAAGAACACATAAGCATATCAAAATTGTCATGACACTGAAGAAAATAAGCCGTTGATATTCAATGCAGCTTCAGATCTTTGAACAAACAGCGGTCAGGTTGTGACAATGCTGCGCCCTTGCCGCAAATGCCTGATCGTGAGGAAGAGCACTATTATTGCAACGATGCTAAATGCACAGATTCCATGCTATCTGTTCAATATATAAAGGCGTTGAAAGGTGCACTCACAACTTGCAACAGACGCTGCCTCCCACGAATACCTGATACAACACATGTATGCGAAATTGAAAATCCCAACTGTGTTTATGTGTGACTGAATAAAGTGAATACCACTAGAATTTACAAATCCCCCACAATATCAACTTCTCTTCAGGCTATTCTTTGAAGCCGTTGCTGGAGCAAATTTTGGTTCATTCCGGAAGATTGCTATGAGAACACTTTCAGGCCAAATTGGGACTCTCGCAATCGATGCTACATGCCAATGCCGCATTTATGTCAAGGAAACAATCCATATACGGAAATGACCCCATCCGTGAATGAAATTGACCCTTATCCACAAAGCAGGGAGCCATGGTAGCAGAGTTTCGCTTTGAATTCTACCAGTGCATGAAGATACCTTCAGAACCCGTTAAATGAATCAGTTTCATTTATGAAGTAAATATAGCTGTTGAATATGGAGGGAATCTTGTGGGTGCGGGATACTGCATACTACACCATAGGCCTAACAAAGAGAATCATCCGAGAAGTGTGGTCTTCGTTTGACTGCGGGGACGGAAAGCAAATTCATTCAGGCAACGTCAAAACCAGTTATTCAAGATGTACGAAATCATTCGTGGCACCATCATCCTAGTGCTAAAGCAATAAGTATCAATAACATTTGAGTTGTAAATACCTTGCTTCTCGTACCTTGCAGTGATGCTTCTGAGCTCCCGGATATCACTCCCCAGAAAAGGCCCACCTGGTTGTCACTCAGCAACCATCGACAACCAATTGACTCCCACACGTGGGAAAGGGATTACGGGCTGATTTCAACATATTTTGTTTGCACTTGATAAACGTCCATCAGTAATCATCTCTCTAATACATATCATGTTTGACTGATGTGGCCGATGCAGCATATAAGCATGAGTAGTACAGTATTACATGTCAGATGTTTTGAGCACACTTGGACTGCCGCCATGGTACATTGTGGGGGATAACGATAGATGATGAGCATACCCCCAGGGAGCGCAGCCCACCCTCTAAAACGCGAGTCCCACAAGGGACCTGATCATGATTATGAGCTTTCATTCTGCAGGTGTATTCCGCGCCAACTGAGAACACCCTGAGACATCACGCTGTCATGCTTTCACGAAAATTACATTTAATTTGCAACATTGTTATAACATAACACTATATGCAAGCTCAGCACGCGTTGGCGCTCTTGCACATTTTGCACATCTTCCACAACATCTTGGGTATATACATGCGCACTTCCATCCAGTGGGGTGTGAGTGTGTCCGATAAATCATACACACACATCTATTTGCAATCGGTTGGCTTCAAAGTCTAGAAATTCTCAGTGAAGAAAAGTTTGCATAACACGTTGGTGAGATCTTGGGGCCTATGTAGCAGAAAGGTGGAGGGTGTGTCGACTAGTGAATCCTGGAACCGAATCCAACGATGTCGTATGGCCTAGTTGGTAGGGCGACGGCTTCCTACGCGGTAGATCCCGGGTTCGAATCCCGAAATGCTTAGGTATTGCCCCGCTGATAATTTAACAAAATCCATGCTCGCTGGCGGGTCACGTTCGATTAGCGAGTCATGATACGAATCGCCTCAATGCTCACGATGAAATCTATTGGTTTCAAAGTTTTTTTCTTCTATCGCGGCAAGAGGGAAATAAAGAACCTAGTCGGATTGGGGAGATTCGGGGAGGTCCCCAGCCGAACTGGTGAGAGTGGCATGATTCCACAGTAAGGCCTCGCGTGCCCAACCAGCAATCCTAGCTTCAGGCTCTG
>NHOP01000089.1:0-20871 GCA_018697155.1 Pyramimonas parkeae | reverse complement strand
TGCGTAACTTGTACGTTTGCGCGGAGTGTGCGCAAAACAGGGTCCAATCGATCGAGGTCATGCATGGAGCAGCAGCCTGCCTATTTACTAGCGATCGGATAGGATGAAAGCCCAACAAGATTCAGATGTGAAGATTTTCCTAATGGGTGAGATTGCATGTAGGGACTTACCCAAAGGGCATGGATCCATGTGAAAAGATTTGCACACTGAACGTGCATCAAGTCCAAACTCACATTGTATACTCTAAATAAATCACATACCATCTTCATTGGAATAGCATGCTGAAGTGTGAAAATCCTTATGAAACAATCACATTGTGCACTTCACATGCAGGTGAATACCAGCGCCTAAGCTCTGCTTCTTTCAAAACCTACAAGGGCGAAAATGTTTGCAGCATGTGTATTCTTTCCTGTACAGAATTTGCACAGACACAAACAAACAATCACAAGCACCGAAAGCGCACGAACATGCTCTTCGCCTCCAGAATAACGTATAAATGTAAGGATTCCGCAGCCAACCTATATACAAGCTATCTTGCTTCTAGGAAACCACAAAGGGCTTGCCAAAAAGTCGTCCTTGTTCAAGGGACGCTGTACAGGTTGCCCGTTCGTGGTACGCTCGCAATATGTCGTGCGCGCACCTTGGTGGCCGTCCTGGACACTTCAAGCAGCGCATAGTAGTCGTCCGGGTCCTGCCCCTTGGGCCCCACCACCTTCTGCACATCACTGTTGTCGTCGGACCAACCTGCGCCCGGAAGCTTGCCGAAATCGCGTTCGAAGTCCTCGCGCTGTTTCTTCGCGAGCAGGTCCTCCCACGTGTCAAACTGAGGCTGTTGTGGGATCTCGGATGCACCCTTCTCAGCAAGTCTCCAGTCGGATCCGGTCACCAAGTTTACCACACGGTTGAACGCCTGCAGCGCTCGGAACATACATGCATCTTGGGTAAGATTCAAGAATCCAGACGTGCGCTTGTTTTGAGTAGATCAATCGTTCTCGAGGCCTTCCGTCAATGGTCAATATGATGTTGCCACATCTACGTACAAGGTTACCAACACAAGGGGGAGCACACCCATCTACAGCACATCGATATCACTGTTACCGTTAAATGAGGTCCCGTCAGACTCTCCACGTCCTCGAGGACTGTGTGACAAAGCAGACCCATAATGACTTTGATGAATCGTGCATTCTCTGTGTCGTCCATCATCAACACAAATTCTTGCATAGCCACTAGCTCATCGTGCAATTCCATGGCGTCAGCCTCATTGTTGTCCAACATCACTTTCAGGGCCTTGGTGCAAACCTGCGTACATGCAACCTTGGCAGAAATTCTGGAATTCGAGCCAATGATCTATAGAAGCATTGATCGGGAAAAGTGATCCTTGAAGAACAGTCGAAACATCTCAGTTGAAAAGAACAATACTTAATTTCTCAACTAGAGCAGCTAGTGGCAAAACAGAGAAAAACATCACCACCAGGCGCATCTGAATTTAATGATAAAAAATGGGGTTGTAAATCACAATTTCAGGTTGTTCTTTTATCTTTGAATCTTGGAATTGACAGGCGAAATATTGTGAACATGAGCAACATGCATTTGAATGCACGTGAAAAGTCTCAGATACCAGACTGGCTTGGATGACATACACCTTGTACCGAAGATTATCGAAAGTGATACTTTTGGTTTGCCCATCACGAAATTCACTATACGCAAGATGTACATATCTACATTCGTAACTGACGTCGTTCAGGGAGTCCAGCGCATCCTGATCAAGCTCCTCCTCTTCAGACACCATTGAGTGCGGGACATGAAGCCAGAGACGAGACTTGATCCTGCAAGAATTAATGAAATACTTGAATGAATTCGAACACCATGTTCATTTATGCGATTTAGGAAGTTCCATTCACGCTCAGGATAGCTTTTGTGCCTGAGTTCTGCATTTTGAAGTACTGAAGTGAGCACTCCAGAACAGGAACCATAGTGCATATATCGATGCATCAACTCAAATTGAGTGAAAATAAATACAATATATCAATTTACGCATGTTCCCTTTCTATCTTTATGGCGCTGGACACCTTTGGAACCAACAAGAACTCACCTGCAAGGAGCGCCGAACCTCGCAACTTGATGCACATAAGTGTTTCCTGGGCGTGTAAACGCGGGACTGCGCCTGTAACATGAAACGCTTCGTATTCTTATTTGGCAACCACCTGATTTAAATCCTGGCACGCTACGCGCGACTACCAACGCCTCCATGCTATCTACAAGAAATTGTGTCGGAGGCGGGTCTCGCTTGTATCGGCTAGTTTGACGCAGATCTCGGTGCTCGGTGCGGGTGTGAGTATTGAAATTCACTTTTCCCAGGTTCCACGTAGGATTCGCACTTTCGATAGGATAAGCAACAGCGAAATATGTATTATACATTATGATTGTAGGTTATTTTGTAAGAGTGGTCCATCGAGACGCATGATTAGCTCGTTCTTCACGATTTTTGTAGATAACATCAGCAGACAGAGCTACGTTAACGCGGGTGATATACCAATTGTCGAATCATTTACCATCACAATGGGAAGGTTCAGAAGTTTTACATTGTCTCGATAGTGAAACCTGATATCCGTGAACAAAGGAGCACATAAATGAATTCTAAGCAATATGTATTCGGATGCGATCCCATAAGTGGCACTAAGGTGCGTAATAATGATAATAGAAATGCACTACATACTGGTGTCATTGAAACGATGCGATTTCTCTGCTCCAAGTTTCCGAAACCTATTGTTGAGTTCGCGATTGTGAAGAAAATCGGGAAGCATGCCAGCCATATGCCATTACTCAAGAAACTGCATGTCGATCTCCGGTTTGGGTAGTGCAGAAAAAGCACACACAAACCCTATACAGCGATAGTTTGAGATGCGCAAATCGGTGGTGAATCCACGTTGCAAGCAATTGGAAATATCCCTAAGGTACCGTACGATTTCTGCACATTTCATTTTTTTAGGTCCATGGGTGTACGTACATGAACAAATTGATGAGCACACGAATGCTGAAAAGAGTTGACCAATAGTGAGAAAAGGCGGCACCAAGCTGAACGGAACTGGGCGGTGTCTCCCAACTCGTGTTGTTTCTAGAAAAACCGGATACCCGACGGTACTTCGTGTAGCATCCACACGACTAGCTGTCACCGAGCTTATTAGTAACACCGATTGAAGCCGGCTGAACGATGTAGGGCGTGCTGGACGACAAGTCGTAACCATATTTTCAGATAAGCCAGCAGCTCTTGTGATGAACAACTTTCGATACAACCTTGTTGCATATTGAAGCTGAATGGTTCGTGCTTGCTCTCGTCATCCGTATGCCACTGATCGCGAATGATGTATTTCCTACGATACCTCTTTTCGCGGTTTATGTGTTTTGCTGAACATACATTTCACAAGCTCTTCGGTGAGGATTGCTACGTTATGAAACACCTATATAGATCTGTTGTTCCAAAATGTTTCTTGTGAACCTTCGATATGTATATGTTGTGTTGCGCGATCAAATTTCACAATCAACGTGATCGGATCGTGCTTCGTTATGTTGGCTGTGCGCTGCTTCGTTAGAATATGATATGTATCAGGGCTGGTTCTGTCTGATTTTGCCCCACAGATCATCCAGCACATGGAGACAGCTTTCGCACCTAATCCAGAGATCGTTGTGTTATCATAGATCATACCACAGAGGTGTACTGACATGAGTGACAACCAAGGTACTGGTGATCAAAATGGTGTGGTGGAGCAAAACGATTCGCTTGCTAAATCTGAGAATGGTATGTGTCACATAGCGGTTGATTTGTGTGGCAATATTCCCTAGGCTTTTCGACATATGTGAAGTGTAATATGGACACAGCTTCACATAATCTGGTTACCGCAAGAAACTGCGCCCAGAATGAGCATTTATTCCCTCGGAACTGCCACAATCATATTGAATTTCCAATGATCATTTGTAATATCTGAGTATTTGTACACGCCTATCAACAAAGCACAATCGAACGGCTTGGAGCCTGTTTTGGACTACCCGGGGAGATGCTAGCAGTATTCAACTGCCAACATTGAAGGTTCTTGTAATATGATCCACAATACAGGTTTGCGTCCGAAGAACCTGTTGGATGTGGCCAATGAGACTCCCAGTACTCAATGCGATTACTACGGCTTCCCGCTCGACCTAAGTGAAGAAGATGTAGCAGTACGCAACGCTTGCCGTCTGAAACAGGTATACCAGATAAAATGCCCATCACAGTATATATGGCGTTTCCACACTCGTCCATCTTATGTATAGCTGAGAATATGAACATAAAGGAAAATCAACAACGGCATCAAACTGAATGTAGGACATTTTGTTTCGTGGTGATGTATACTGATCAGTTCATCTTCCGATGAACATGACGAGATGCACTATCTTTGGGACATGCAACATGTGTTTGGGCCTTACACACAGGGTTTGAAGCTTACTCTGTGCAGTGGTAGAATTGAGCATGCGAGTCAGTGCACATGGGGTTCCGCCTTGTGAGTTTGGGTTATGACCCTGAATGTATCAGGAAGAATCGAGTGCACATGAAACACAGGAAGAGTGTATTTTCACATGCACTTTCACAGATAAGCAGGCTTTCCTGATGGGGAAGGAGATACATTCTCCTTGGATTATGCACCATGTGTTTTGTCACGATGATTGAGTTTTCAATGTTCTGCCATGCACTAGCAGAACTTAGCTCGATTCAGTTGACATGCCCCCCCGCCCCTTTGGGTGCGGGTCATGTCCCTGTACACATATGTTAAGAAGCACAACGAATTCTTGCTTCTTGATATGTTTGTATTGGGACAGAAGCAAACCCCAAATTGTGCATGAGGCAGACGATAATTACAGGTCCGTTTCGTGTGGGTTGCAAACGTCAGCATACTGTTCCAAAAGGGACGGCAATGCTTTCCCCTTGCATTCTACAGTGTATGTTTCTTACCTGGTACACAGTTTTCACAAGCACCTGGTGAAGATGGTTGAAGTTAGCACGCGCCTTAGTTGCCATTTTCCCCACCCAGCGTGTAAGGGATATGCCGTTACATACATGAATTGACAAGTGTCGAGTCGTGTTCAGGGTTTCCTTATGGTTCTGTTGACGAATTGTTTTCTCTGCAGTGGTTATACACTTGTGTCTTGATTGCACAAGCACTAGGAGGTTTGTCAACAGCAGGAGCTTACTTTCGAGCCCGGTCTTGTAGTTATCACTTTGCCACAACGGCGCTTGGACTAGCTAGTGACTCGGGCATCCATGACAGTGTCCCTGAAGGGAATTCGGCGGTAAATCCTTCAGGCGCATCCTTCGATGTTAATGATGTGAATTCTTGCGTATGTGGCGGGATAAGGGCACTTTTCCTTGGATTGATATTGATAGAGCGTGGAATTAGGTTTTGTGCCTGGTAATTGTGGCTCTCCGCCAGTGGGATGGGTTCATTTCATATGCGATGGTTGTGATCGTAACCTCGTGCAGCGTTAGAGTATAGCGCACTACTCAATTGATGTGGCTTACTGCTCTTTGGGTAAGGGTTATGCCCCTGTGACGTGTTCCGACGTATGCAATTTCTCATGGTATGCAGTGCACAAAACAGTCATTAGATTTGTTGGAATTGATGTCATGTTGTCATAAGTGTTTTTCCAGGCACAGAACAAAAATTGAGTTCATTGGTCGAAAAGTTACAGCTCCAGAGGTCGCAGTTACAGACACTTGCACTGAACATTGAATGTGCTAGAAGTTATCGTTGATTTACTGCTTGGTGAACGTCAAGTCACAAACGAAAATGCGAGGAGTCAAATTGTTTTATTTCAGTGTACGTACCCCACATTTTTTTGATGTGTTGGTCGATCTTCGCTAACAGTTGCTCCAAGAATGACCATTTGGAAACAAATGTTTCCCTTTGCGTTGATCCCTGGATACCGGCCCTCTCGGCAGGTAATGGTGCTTCTATTTCTGTTTTTTGGGTGACCATGTCGGGGGACCTAGATGGTAGGGTAGCGGCTTCCTACGCGGTAAACCCGAGTTCAAGCCCTGCCATGCGTAGGTACTGCCTCGCCCGATGATTTGTCGAAACGTCTTCTTCGATATGCGAGAGATCATTCCAATCGCTTAACTCACCACCATGAAAACTGGTGGTTCAAAAGATTTTTTTGTGTCATTTACACGATAATATATATACACGATACTCCAATGTATTCGATATATGGCGAGGTGATTTCTTGACTCTGAAACGGGTGGAGCATACATTATCCGTGTGCTTGCACAATGAATTGACAATGGTTGTAGTCCCAGACATGTAGAGGCAAGAACCCATGCACATTTGAGGCGCTTATGAAGACCTACCAAGTTTCCAAGTTATCAAAACCTGCAGTGGGGTCGATGTTCAAATAGCAAGGAAAGTGATTGTGTTAAAGTGGTTGAGGAGCATTTTCCCCAGATGAGCAAGACAGCAGCTTGGTCCATGTACTCCAACCCTGAGGCCATCAAGCCTCGCAGCAAGATACTCAAGCGTCTCACGCGCAAGGTGGGTAGTCAAACGCGTTTCTTGGAGGGGCATGCAACGGTGCGCATTCTTATGGCATTTGCACATGCGAATGTGTGATTGTGTGCCTGTTCACAGGCTGCCTACTGTTTCATGTTATGATTTCATGAACTTCATGCTTGTTTGCCATGTATCATGATTTCGAATGCAATCAGATTTGTTTTTTCTAGAATGAGGATCTTTGGGGAGGATCAGTTTGTAGCTGTTTTGCCGCACAAACAGCTGAATTTTATGTAACTGCGCGCTGCTTTCTTTTGTATCAACAGTGCACATTGTAATTGTTTTGCTCTGGCGAGCTGATTTGAGAATATATTTTGCACGGATGATTCTGTCATGCTTCTTCCACATGGCGTTCACTATGTTGCACTTGTACATTCTCGAGATACCCAGGCTTCCCTTTTGGAGGGATTTGTGTCCATGGAGAACTCGAAAGATGTATTGTACCACGGTCTGAAGTGAACATCTTCTTCAACATGCATCAACGGCTCTTAATGTCTCAAACAGCGCCCTTTGCACAAACAAACGACTATGTGTTTCTACCTACTCCTGATGTGGGATTGAGATGCTTCAAGCACGCGGGGTGCGGGGGTGACATTTGTAGGGGGTACCCCCCCAGCTGCGCCCGGAGATCTGGTATCATGTGAGTGGGGCGGCCAAGAGACAAGCGATGGCGGGCAAGGGTTACTATGCCAAAATTCTGCAAGAGCACGAGGGGCAAGTCACTAGAAATACACAAGTGATTGATCTGGTAAGTGGACAAGCGTCTGCTGTCTTGTCATGATCTTCGAACCCAAAATCAACTTGCAGAATGCCTTGCAAACTACTGCGCCTCATCACTGTAACAGAGAACCTCCTTGATGATTTCTTACCAAACACGTGGTTGACCCGTATCAATGAATGCCTGCCGCATAGTTCTTCCAGTTCCTCAAATGCGCCAAGCACTGGCCACACGAAGCATGTCTCATGGCGACGCACATCTCTGCAAGCTGTATGGAGACCGCGCATTCGGCGTTGTAGTGCGCACGCTTCACCTGCCACATGCCGCGCCCGGCTGCACGTTCATTTGTATGTATACTGGACATCTGTAAACCAGTTGCCAGAAACCTGAAATCAATCTCAAGGTATATGGCCAGCCCAATGGGTAGAGTTTCATGCCCCGTCTTCAATGCACAATCGCGCCCATGTACGCATGAACTTTGTTGCAGTTCGCCGTATGCACAGGACCTACCCCGCACCTTCCCCAACAATGTGTTTGTCAACTCCCCCGAGGGCATGGGGGCCATGCGCCGCGTGCTGATTGCGTTCTCATTCCACAACGAGCAAATCGGCTACTGCCAGGTGGGTGCCTACCTTGTCTGTGCACTGTGTACCCGTCACTTTGTTCCTCTGCGCAGAATGTGGTTCCGAGGTTGCATTTCAGTGTGGCTCAAGGCTGCGGATATTTTTGAATGTTTACATGTCGTTGAACAGATTCATTTGTAATGAGACGGTTAAAGAGACAATTTGAAATCTTCCATTTAGCCTAGGACGTTGCGCGTCAGCTTGATGGGCGGTTTCCTGCGTCCAAGCCTTGACATTAATAGCAATCACCTCTGCTGGTGGTGTATCGCAAGCCACGCTAGATCGCAGATCATTTCCGCGTAGCGAGCAATCGTAAATTAATCGCTTATTACAGAGAACTCAGCAAGGACCGTGTTCCGATGAAACCAGCAGACTGATGACGTCAGGTGGCTCGAAAAGTTTCGTTGTTGTTCGCAGCGTCAGATCCCGATCGTCCGGGCTTGGATTGATGATGTGTCGTTGGTCCGGCTTGCTAAGCACTCTTTTCAACAAACGAGAATTGTGCTATCCGTTGCCGAAGGGAGGGACATTGCCAGATATCTGGATGTATCAGCCATGAGACGTGTCTGTGTTTTGTGTGAAATCTTGCTTGCGGACAGTAGAGTTATTGGTAGGCCTTGTGTCTTTTGAGCGGAGGCGCCGTCACCGCCCGGCCAAACTCATGCTGTTGCCTGTGTGGTGCCCTAGTCCTACGACGTGATCCTGACTTCCATGTAGGTGTGTGTGTACATGGCTGACTCCCTTCCATGAATGTGACGTGCGACAGGCTCTCAATTACATTGCAGGCATGCTGCTATTGGTGATGCACAACGAGGAGAAGGCCTTTTGGGTAAGAAACTCGTTTCTTAGCATCCTGAATCACAGGAGCTGCTTCGTTAAAGTGCACTGGCAAACAAAGTCCAATATGTGTCCCAGCACGTTGTTTTCGAACTGCAGCTGCACGTCTGCTCTCTTGAAGCAGGATGCGCCTTGTTGGGATGTGGATTGCGCTCGCAATGGAAGACGGTGCTCCTTAACCGCACAACGCGGTGTACAGTGCGACAATTTGAAGTTTCGGATTCCGGCGTGTTTTCTGGGCGCACGGGAATGCTTCCTAGCCAGCTAGATCATCATACTTGTGTAACAGATATGAGTATTGCTGCCACCGAAAGTAAGCGCGCTTTGAATGTCCCTGGGTGTCATCTCAGGTGCTCACCGTGCTTATTGAAGATATACTCTATCGCAACTGCCACGCCCAGGATCTGGTGGGTTGCCACGTGGAGCAACGAGTCTTGAAGCATCTACTGGAGAAGAAAATGGTCAAGTGCGATGCCCCCAAACTTGTTCCAACCCTGGCTCATTTGCTATTTCTATTTCTCATCTATCCATCTATGCCTCCATGGACTTGCTTTCGATGAAGGGTTGCAGCTTTGTGAAGAATGTCTTCGGCGACGTCAGGCCCTTTCACTGTCTTGCAGTGCACGAGGGAAAGGATTTGTTGGCATACAGAACTGCACAATGAGCTCAGGGACTTGACAAGTCGTCTTATATTGTTTTGTGCGGAACATGATGCTATGCAAGTACCTAGGAACTCATGTTTACTGAGTCACACGAGCACTCGTTACAGCTTCACAAGGGATCCCTGATACTACACAGTTTTTCTTATTCTGTGCCAATAGACAATCGATCGTCGGAACAAATATTGTGCATCATCTTTCCATCGCAAGTCTTATGACATAAGGCTTGAGTCACCTTGATTTTGAATGTGAATGGAGTGGTCGATGTTCGCCAATAGCTGAGTGTGGACGATGATAGGATTCAGTACCCTGTTTCTGCACCCTGGTACTTCGTTTGTTTTGAGATTCACAACAAGATGAATCTTTTTTATTTCTCCCTTCGGAATCATGCAACACTAGCTGGTGTGCGACTCCTTAGGGGATACTTTTCGAGTGTGAACTTGAAATGTACCAAGTACTAGGTGTATCTAGCATTGGCATGGTCCTTACATGTTTGAAAGGGTTGTGGGCTTGCTGTTGTCGTGCGCAGGCTGGCTCGCTATCTGGATGAGTTGCATTGTGACATTTCCATAATCACCACCGAGTGGTTGCTTACCGTGTACATAAAAAGTCTTCCGTCAGAGGTGCGATATCACAATCAACGGTTTGTGGTTGTGTTGGCAGTGCCTTCATGAATTTCATGGTTACTCAACAGTGCCCATTTCAAGTGTGACATGGTCATCGTGCGCAATTTCCAATAATGTTAGTCGTTCTGTGCTGCGCAATGTTTTTGAGCTCATATTGCAATTAGATGTTTATTTGTGAATCCCTTTGCATTGACAATATCACAAACTGTTGTTGACTCAAGCAATTATTTGAAATGCAGACGGCTGCTCGCATCTTGGACTCAGTGTTCCAAGAGGGTTCCAAAGTGCTTTTTAGAATAGCACTTGCAATACTGAAGGTATAAATCAATTGAACTAAATCAGCTTGCTCGTTGTGATCAGAATATTGTCGTTCAAGGCACTCAAGATGCATAAGCGCTATTGTGCATGCAGCTCTTAATTGCAGCATTTGAATTCACAGCAAATCTTGGTTTAGAATACTTCCGACAGTGTTGGTGTTATGGGGTGAGTTGGTTTTACAGTTGAATGAAGAAGCTCTGCTCACATCAGCCCACATGGGTGATGTTGTGGAAAGATTGCAGAGATTCACATCTCACTTGCATGGACGCGATAGATTGATGAAGGTAACGCACAAACATGTGGGATGGCGTGCGCTTAGCACCCATGAAATATTTTAACACTTTGCCATGCTAAACACAACATCTCCGATGCAACGACAATCTTTTATGTTCATTATGGCCCGTGCCTGGACTGCATACACTGTGCAGGATTGTGTTTGTACAAGATGGCGTGGATGCTTTTCACAGGTTTCTATGCCGTGCATAGTACAAGCTATTGCACCATGAATTCTGGCAATCTGCTCCTAGTGCATCCGATTTGAGAGTTCAAAAGCTTGTAACGGAACCTGTCTGGCGCTTTCAGAACAGGGATGCGATGCCTTGAACAATTGCTCAAGGACTGCCTTGCGTGACCAAAGCGCTTGGATGGTATGTCATCAGAATTGAATGAGTGGGATCAAACAGCAAGTGGGTTTGCGATCATCTGCAGGTTGCTTTCAATGGTGTTGGATCCTTGGGAATGAAGAAAATCATGCACAGCAGAGCTATACATCAGCAAGTTGTAGACCACGAACTTGCGGAAAGAGCAAAGAGGATGGGACGTCCAAAAGCGGAACAAGAATCTGTTTCCATCGCAGCAAGCAGTAGAATCCAACAACGGGCAGGTGCACAACAGGACACGGTTCAAATAGGTCCAATGCCCAAAGGCAATGGGTGGCCCATGGGTCTTGGGACTGCATTTACAAACCCTCTTAGTGACGCTGAATCTCTACCGTAGATATGGTAGAAAAATTGCAAGTAACATTATTCACTGAGCGTTGTGGATGTATCATATGCATCAGTGAGTCGACCGCTAATGTCCAATATCTGGCTTCTCTGTGTTCCGAATTTCCACTCTCGCTTGTTAGGCATATTCGGCAAATTTGCACTTGGCACAACGGTGTTCTGATCAAGAATTGTGGGGCGCTGGCGCCGATGTGTGTGCTATCACCTCTTGAGAGTTTTTTTTCGGAACACGAACGACCTTGTTTAGTTTCATGTTACTTTTACGCCTCAGGCAACTTTCCTCCTTTGAGGCCACCATTATCGGGACTCTTGCAGACAACGGGTGGATAACTTGCAGATGCCATGAATGGTGAATGTAGCACTATCCCAATAATGACACTGCAGTTTTCATTTGTTGTTCATATTTCTTATGTGGGTTTCGAAGTGTGAATACTGATTTTTTCATGCAAGAGCTGGGGCAGACATGCTCGGTTACCACGATGAACCTCGGAGCCGCATCAACAAGCAGAGCTCACAAGCCGGCAACCAACTGTATAGGACACAGACCAGGAGCTTGTTTCACATGGATTTTCATGGGTCAGCACGCCTTGATGGGGATTATGAGATACGCTCTGTTTGGACCACGCAATCTGTGTCTTGACACGATACACGGATTTCGAAGGTTACCTTATGCAACGATAGATTTTAGCACGCGATTCAGTTGACAGGTTCCCCGACCTTGGTACGGATTTTCATGATTCACGTCTGGTATGCTTGTTGAATTATTCCAACCCAACATATTGCCCCTCGTCGCCCCTAAAACTCTGCGAGACGAAACTCAGTATTGAGACACTTGAGTACATCACGCAGACTTTCCACACCTTGAGGAAGTTTAGGAGTAAGAAATGCATGAAAGAATCTCCTGATCAAACCCCCTACATGCGGCAGGGCTTCACTACTGTAATGATTATCATTATGAATATCATTAATTTTTTTTCTGGGGTTTTTGTTTGCATTACATAGGGGTCCGAGCAGACGCCATAAGTATGTCACCTGGTTTAGTGGAGGAAATTATTTCTGCCTTTCAACCCAGTAATCACGCCATCTGATCTCAGCCGACACCTAAACCAAAACTTTCGACAGCCAAGGTTGTTCACGATGCTCCCATGTGTAAGCAGCGACAGAGCCAGAAGACGATCGATCCTTTGCCATGTCGGATTTGCAAACATGCCCTGAAACCTCACAAACAAGCACAAACACTGCATCAGGTCAGATCATCCAATACCTTGGCACACTCGTGTTCGTTTCCTACCCCATTGAGACTCGATGATCCAAGACAACTATGTTGTTCAAGGTCTGGAACATCGATTGTCCTGCTGCTCACATATGCAATCACGGTACTGAACCAACATGCTTCTGATACTGGACACTTAACACATTCAGTGCCTGATCTGTTGTGCCCAACATATCTACGGATTCATGGAGTCGACAACCCACATGATAAACAAGCGACGAAATTCGTGAATAGTTAGATGCTATGCTTCTAACGGATCTGCCTGCAACTGATGCCCTCAAGCGGCAATATCTCTCCAGGTTATGTAGCTGATGGTAGCGGCACATCAACTAAACCTCTCCGCTGACGTATCGCGAACGTAATCCGGATGGGTTGTACTGTATTTCATGGCGGGTGTAGTGTCCTGACCCACGTGAATCGTTGTGCAGACCTCGATAACCGCCTTCAGCAGGAAATCAGCGGCTGGCCCCGGTCACGAGCATCGTACAGCTCCTGTCGGCATATGATTCAAGTTTTTCAATTGATGGTTTTGAGTATTCTTGTATTCAACCATGTCGGAAGCCAGGTTGGTCGGGCGTCGCCTTGTCCCACGAAAAGCTCGAGTTCAAGCTCCGGCTTGGGCAGGGGCTGCATCGGCCGATGATACATCGAAGGCCATGCTGGCTTGGCGAGTCGCGGAATATGAGCTGGTGATTTTCTCGATCACCTCAACAATCCCTATGTTGACTTCAGGTTCACATCACGACCGGGACGGACACGGGCCCTCTCGGTCGATGACTTTTCGAAGCCGTTTAGGTCAAAAAAAATCGTGCAAGGTGTTGTATCCAAAATCAATCGATGCTCGAAGGCATCCTGGATTCCTGTTTCGATCCGATAGCACTTGCGTGATTTCACTTAGGAGGCCATGTTAATGGCGAACGCTGTGCCTTTTGTGCTCGTTAACACGTGTATTCGGGGATCCACACGTCATATCGGATGCCAGAAATATACAACTATTTGTTTCGATGTCGGTGGAGCATTTCGCCTTGCGGGCGTGAGTACGCTGCGGAAGCAAGGCACCGAAATATTCAGGTCACGAGCAACAGCACACACTGGGGCTTGGCACTTGCCTAGCCCCTGCTTGTTGATATTGAACGCACACATACGACCGACAAGTCTCGTCGTTTAGATACGCACGTGCAACATCTTCGCTTGTTCAGCACCCGGTTAACCATCCAGATTGGTGTATCCCCTAGAACGGCGGCTATCGGATGGGCAGGAGATCTCTAAAGTGGTATATTTGAATCTCGCGTAATTTTTTTCTAAGGTTATTTCAGTTACGCAGCTATCGCGCGGCATAGACAGGCGCTATGAGTGGACTGCTTGAGCCCATGGAGGAGCGCGACGCATTGCCTCACTCGCTCCTCGGAGTTGATGAGCCAGGCTCGAGTTTGTTGGGGGTGGAGCTGACTCCGCGTGCCCCTCTTTTCGCGTCTACTTCTGGCCATCACGGAATGGAACGATATGGACTAATGAACTACGGCGCTTCTTCAGGGCACCGATACAGCTACCAAGCTGAGCAGCCAGGGGCGGATGAGGAGGAAGATGAAGTTGGGGTGCTTGAACCTGATGATGGAGGCCCACTTGATAGAGAAGAAGCTACGAGTCGTGATGTGTCCGCACCTGGAGATTCTGCTGAACCTTTGAGTTTGGCAGTCACCCGCCAAAAACGCCAGGTAAGAACGTTTACATGCTTGACTTGTTAGCTGTGGGAGCTTGTTTCCAGCGTGGTTTTGGTGGGTTTCTTTTCTTTTTGTACAACAAGCTGTTGTTGGAACCCTCAAATGGCTGCTGGCAGAAGACATGCAGAATTTCAACAGTGAAGCAGGCCTTTCTGGCTATGGTTTGTTGCTAGCTTGGCGTTGCATTCCATGCTTTGCAATGTTCTATGAAGATGGCGACAGACGTGACATCAAAAGAAAGTTTCCGGCTTAGCAGCCACCAGAAGGGTATTTATTTCTTCATCAGTTCAGGCATTCACTCAAGTGTGCAGCTATTTCAAGTGTGCGCAAGTTTGTTTTCGTATGATGTTGGTTGCATTGCACTCCTGGTAGCTCCGTTCTTCTTTCAATTCCTTCGCGCATTTCCTCGCTGACACTGTGTGGGTTTGGGGATCCCTTGAACGTGCTTTCCTGCATACGTAGAATTATTCGACAGCATGGACAGCAGACAAATTTAAGACATACGAATGAGTCTGCAAGCTGGATATAAAGACATTTTACAAAATTGCATTCATAGCTCTATTTGATTCCATGAGGAGATTTACTTGAGACATCTACTTGGAACAACATACATGCATCACTCACGATACCATTCCATATTCATGCATGAATCCAGAATATGCATAATGGGATTTACAGTGCATCAAATTCACGCACAATCGGTTTTTCATTCAAAAATTCGTTGTCATGTTTTGGATTCTTTCTCCAAGAATTTCAGATTTCCAGAGATAACTTCAATTTTCAGAGAGCTGAAACTAAACCGCTACATGTGCTAATATGTAGGAATGCTGCATGTTGCACTTTGATGAATTACCAGTGTTACGCCATGTCCATTTACTATAACACTGCTCTATGTTCATATGAGTGCGTGACAATCATGGTATTGATGGGGAAAAAACGTAACCATGGGCTTGTTGTCTGGCTTGATGAGTTTTTATGCCGAAGAATGTGTTTCAGGATGTGCACATTGAGAGGAATTAGGTAATTTGAAGATGTTCTGCAGACGTGAAGGATTGGAAGGGAACTCTGCTATGTTTGAATGGGATTTCTCAGACAACTTCAGCAAGCGAATCTGTAGTGAATTGATGAAATCAACCTTTGTTCTAACGGAGTGGTGTGGCAACGCGTGAGCCATATGGATGTGATGTTTTCTGCGCTTGCATGTTTTTTAGCGCACAGTTTTGTGTGATTCGGCTTCTTTGAACGATCCCAAAACATGTTAATGCTTAGAGCCGCACAGTGCGGTGTGCACATTGTGTCGACCAGGGTATGACGATATGTTCACATGGAAGCTTGAAACAATGACTCCTAGTGAAATCCCACATCCAGTCCCCTTGTATTCTGAAAATGTTTAGTTCTTCGCAGAATACAACGCTCCAATTCGTGTGCAGTTTTTTTGATGTTGGGTTTATGGAGTTGAGCCTGTACATGATATGATATGATACAGCGCCATTTCTGGTGGCCCAGTTCATACAAGGACTTGGGCTGGCTTCTCGGTTGCCTGACATGTCTTCTGGTTGCCTCAGCCATTGATGTATCAAGAAGCTATGCCGGCTATCGGGTCATCTGTGTTTGGTGAGCGATTGTGAGAGTTGCATAAACAATCGCCACAATATTAGTGGTTCAAGAGTGTTTTTGTTTGCTACACATCCCACAACCGTTTGTGTGATTCTGTTCCAGGCGGGTTCATCATATCAGTCTGCTGATTAAGTGTTTGTTTCATATCTGCACAGGATTCGAGCGCTGGTACTTTTGCAGCTCTCCTTGAGAATCATAATAGTAGGGTTCCTCGCTGTGCTTGCAGCTCGATCAGCCTTTAGCATCAGGCTCATCAGCGTATTTGTTTGTGTTTTTTTTTGCTAATGGTTATGATGCATGCTGGGATGCCATGATTTTTGGAGTCCCTCTATAGACACATATCTGCAATTCAGCCGATTCCTAGGTCATTCATCACTTATTTGCAAGGATGGCGCATGAGAGAATTCCTGCAATGAGCAAGATTGTTTGAATGAACTAGTTTCGATCATTGTCAATCGCTTTGTTGTTGCGACGGTTGTTATTGTTCACTGATGCGCCGATGAATGTGATGGATCATTTAGGCTTGCCCGTTACTTTTCATCCGCAACCATCCAAGAATACCTACCCAGAAGGAGTAAAACTGTAAACCAATGGCATCCACAAGCGTGATACGGGCTTCTCTGTATACATATTCTTTCCACAAAGGTTCAGCCAGTATCCTGCAGAAAGCAAGATTTCTGCTTCTTCTTTTGCCCTCGTGCATGTCCTCAAAGCCACCCAGGCAACGGGATGAGCCTCTGGAACCACGTGCTTGCACTGACCGGACGAGGGAGTGTGTTGCTGTTTGTGGGCCCACCGCAATGCGGCAGAAGCGGTCGCGGGTGGTGATGGTGGAAGGCGTCCCTGTGCTGCGCGCCAACATGTACACTCTGCAGGAAGGCGAGCGGTCCGTGTTTGACCAGGAGTTGAGGGACGGCGCGCAGCAGGAGGAGGGCGAGGAGCTGAACGCAGCCCTGGAACCCATCAGAGTGAGCCTGGGCTAGCAGGCGCTGGGGGATCCGCTGCTGGGAACCTCACGCACTGCCGCAAACTCATTGATGTTGTTGTCGTTGTTATATATATGGGGACGGGACCCTTACCACAAGGGAGGGAAGCCATGTCAACTGAATCGCGTGCTAATTTCTATTGTAATTATGTATACATGCAATTTGTACATATGATAACTTTTCTTGGATCATTCTAGATGGGTTTGGACACGACTTCGGATTACACCGGTGGGCACCGATGGTATGAAGCGCGTAATCATGTGACGCAGATCCCTTCTCTTTGCGTAATGGTCATATCCCTATATATATGCATCCCTTTATCTGTTTACGTATGTCGACTTCTTTTCGATGGTCCCTGTTCTGCAATTCCTAGTCAATTTATGCACGTCTTGTATTGCGTTTGTTGGACGCGGAGGGCTGGCTGATTGGAGAATGCGGCTGAGATTCTCCGTGTGCGCGTCGTGTGCGCTGCACCAGGAGGTCTGAAGATGGTGAGGATGTGCACATGAACAACGGAAGCTTGGTATAGGAGCCGCAGGGTTTCTTCCTGCTTTCTTATGGTGTCTCGCCACAGATGAGCGAGTGCCAGCTGTTGTGATCTCCGCAGAATCCAAATTAAACAGTCGCCGAACTTTTGTCTGTGCTTTCAGTGCACATTTAGTTTCCATCGCAGCTCCATTTGTTCACATCTTCACATCCTCAACTTTTCAGGAGAGCTTGCTTCTTGCACTTAAGCATGGTGTAGTTTTCCTCTGGGATATTTATTTCAAGTTCTCCTGCAGACGTGTGTGGCTCAGTAAGCAACCATCCACTTAAGCGCACGCACCACTCATTGTGCTCGATTCCTTCCGTACTCCTCATGAGGCTTGGCTGAAAGTGCCGCGCATGTGGCCACCGCACGTTCGTAAAGTTGCAGCGATCGAAAGCATCAGTTGTGGCGGAGCTCAACGCTGAAGCTGACGTAGAATATGATGAAGGTTGGGCCCAGGGTTGTTGGGCTCGGTGTTGCACGCAAATACACGTAGAGGACACGGTTTTGCACAGTGGTCAGGGCCGATGTCCCATTTTATACATCCATGCTGGGATTTGGTGCAAGCGGTTCAAGGTGTTTTTTTCACAGGGATGTGCAAAGAGCAGGTTCAATAGCAGAACAATTCCGACAGGACAGATGAGACACATTCTCTTGGATTCTGCACTTTGTGATGTGTACATGTGTATGATCCGGTGCAAGGGTTTGAAGGACGACGTGAGAAGTAACACTGTTGATGCGGTTTCCCTCATAGTAGAAAGGGGGATGGTCCCTGAAAATGCTTCGTACATGGTCCTTGTCATTGGCAATGTTGGGATCATGGCAATATGGGAAGCGTCTCGCAGGTCTCATGCCTCGATTTTGCGAAAGTGTTGAGGACGTAGTTCAGATGCAATTTAGGCGTAGGTGCTGCAGGCCGACATTCCGGGACACTTCTGCGCGCAAACACTCTTTGGAAGATATACTATCCAACTTGACCCTGCGCACCGATGACCGCCAGTACATGAAAGTCTTTCACGTTTTTCTTTCTGTGGACTTGCAAAAATCAAGTGGCCATTCCGCCAAGGAGGTCCAGATACGCCTTGTTTGAGTCCGCGTATGTTTTTCAGCTGGTACATGGATCTGTGAAGGGTTGCCTTTGCAGTGATGGAACGTAGCGCTGGAATCAGTCGACAACGCTTCCTGCCCGGTTGGAAAGGGTCATATCCCGTATTTCCGGACACCATCAGACGTGTATTCTGCGAACGTTGTTGTTGTTGTTGGCTACCCTGCTGGTTCCCCTGGCAGGTGGTGCGGCGCCAGCGCTCGGCGGCGCCCAAGAAGGCGCGCGTCGTGTCCACAGAGCAGCACGAGCGCATGGCCCACAACCATGAGCTCAAGGCGGAGTCCGAGGAGCTCGCCGCCAGGAGGTGGCGCTTTCTGGCGGACCACTCCGAGAAACTCAAGCCGTTTGTCACGGAGAAGGTGAGCACGCGCCACCAAAAGCGCACTGCGCAATGGCTTGCTCCCCGATGGGCAAGGCTCATGCGCGTGCCAGGACGTCGGCTCACCTTTGGATGTGTTGCGCGTACAGACGCAACTGACGAAAGGGACTGGATCATTTTATCAGTGGGGTGCGCCTTCCATGGAGCGAGCGCGTGTGCATACGACAACACCCTGGCCATGATGCCCTTGTTTGGGGAAAAGCACCCTCACCTTTTTCGTTTGATTGCGCTGTCACCTCTGGTCCTACAATACTCTTCAGTGGTTCTACCTGCTTTCCTATACACACGCCCAAGCGCTGGCGTGCAAGGCATTCAACGACGATGCGTGAAGCCGAGCGCCCTGGAAGTTCACAGTGGCAGAGTTGCCGCAAGGCATGAGGACGCGTACCGTACGATGAGAGCGCGCGTTGACCAGTCCCTGGCGCTGGCGTTCAAGAACCTCGCGACATCTTGACAAGCTACGGGTTTCACCCTAGGCATTGCATAGGGTGGATGGACGACGCTACTTGAGGGCCGCAGGCAGCAGCGGCGCTCATGGCAGTATTGTCCCATGTCATCGCGTACGGTTGCAAGGCGTCTGGAACACATGGTGATGGCGCTCGTGGCTGGTATTCGATGCGACTTTCTGTAGCCTTCGGAACCGTTGAGCAGCTTGGTGTCGCGTTGCGCGTGCAGGTGTTTGCCCAGCTGGTGCAGGCCAAGAAGCGCGGTCAAGTGCTCAAGCCGGAGCCCATCCCGCAGCCGGCATGTATCATCAACGGGCAGATGCGTGACTACCAGCTCCGGGGCCTCAACTGGTTGATCATGATGCACTACAACGGCATGAACCCCATCCTCGGAGACGAAATGGGGCTCGGGTGCGTACTGCTAGCACAGCTGTGGATTGTCAAAACTCTTGTCGGTAGTAGTGTGCCAGGGCGCTCGCTTGAGGCCCCGGCTCGCGGCTTTGGTGTCCGGTGATGTCTATCTCACCTGAGAAGGTGCTCTGTTCTATAGATGCAAGCGGCACTTCCCCCGGGTGCGCTCGGGCCAAATGCGTTTTGCATGCATGACCATTGGGCAACATCAGGTACAGAGCAGGTGCCACTGTGCGCTCCGTGCCCTATCTCTGTTTGGTTCAAATGTCACTTGTTTGACGCGAATGCCAACAATCTGATGACAGTAGGGAAAGACTCGAGCTTGTAAGTTTCCATCCATGATTACTGCCGTCTTGTACCACCGCGCCTCTTTGCCTCGCCGGGAAGTTTCATGACGCGACAGAGGGTGAAACGCGATACAACTTGACCATCTGGAACTCCTTTTTGTCGTTTCGTGTGATAGTTTAGGCTCCACCAGCAACGTAGTGGTGGCGATTTCAAATCTCAATCCAGTGGTTTGCATTGCACAATAACAAAAGGCGAACGTTCCACATGGTGGTCCAAGCAGGGCTGGGTTGTCTTGCTTGCCTGGCTTGGCTGACTTTGTCTAGGCCTGCTGGTGGGGGCGCTGCACGGGCGCAGGAAGACGTGCCAGACCATCAGCTTTTTGAGTGCTCTCAAGTACGAGCTCAATGTGAGTGGGCCGCACTTGGTGGTGGTGCCGCTGTCGGTGCTCAACAGCTGGATTGCAGAGTTCAAGCGCTGGTCCCCCACCATCCGCGTTGTCCGGTGAGCAGCAGACCCGCAAGGCCAGACACGGCATGCAAATCTGTACAATAGACAACGATGCACATGTAATCCTACCAGAGAGGGTGTTCCACCAGTGGTAGGGGGGCAGGGGCGTTTGAAGGAGTTTACGTCGCTGTCCTCTCGCGCACGCTTCTGCTCCCGTAGCCTTGTGGCTGAGGGTCGCGCGTAATTGAATATCAACGCATCGAGTAGGATCTAAAATCAATGTTTCATCCGCCTCACAGTGGTTGTGAG
>NHOP01000088.1:0-21000 GCA_018697155.1 Pyramimonas parkeae | reverse complement strand
CGTGCGCCGAGGCAGATGCTCCGCGACATTACCGACGAGATTCGACGAGCTGCCATTGCTAGAGTACTAACTTGGCGCAATCTGTGCCAGTATCCGTGAGGGAAGACAGCCGTGCAAATTCGCGTTGCTACGCTCCACGTTCTTCTCCGGTAAAACCAGGAAGTCTCCTACAAACCAACTGCTTACAGTGCATGCGGTGTAAATGTGTCCATTGATCAACATTCTTGCAGCTCATTGATCGGCTGATCACCGTATTTTGAGGAATGAATGTTCGCTGCGAACGGTACACCTGATGGAGGGCCATTAATCCTAGGTGAGCGTGCAGTCTGTGTGATGTCGCATCACACGAAATACGTCTGCAGTTAAGCATTGCTGATCCTTAACACGGGGTTGTTGGGACCAATGAGCGGCTTCGTACTCGCGGCCAGGCGTGCCAGCGTTACGGTTGTCAGGGGATTTCCTCTCTCCCTGCTTAAAAGCAGCAACCTTCCACTAGTACATTGTCACTCATGCCATGAATAGGAATACCATGAACGCGTTTATTGGCATTCTATAGGCAAAATAACTCATATCGACGACGTCAATGCATAGCATCGACATGCAGTGGGGCAATACCAACTACACAATTCGTTAAGGGACAAAAATTATTCGATTTGCATACATGTGAAATATCATGTTGGAATGGGATGAGAAACATGGGAGCGGAATTGTAATTACTACAATGAGCGCACATGGATTGCAAAAATATTCAATACTGGAAAGCGAAAATCGCGACACGTTTGTCATGGCACAAAACGGCCTACAGCACCAAGTAAACGCACGCATCGAATTAGCAATGTGCATGGAGCATATTTCTCTTGAATCGCATGGCTCGCAATGGTAAATTTGAAAAATGGCAATATACGCGCTCATGAATGTAAGTTGCTATATTTATCGCATGAGATCAATGATGATTGAACTTTCTTTATCCAAATCTCAATATGCATTTTATGTTGTAACATAGCAAGATTGGCGGCGTTGAATATGCATTTTGAATCTGGGCTACAAACTGACATCTAATCGCTATCACATCATACGCTGGGTGGGCAGAGCTCAGTGGTACGAACATGTAACATAATCTTGATATATGTTAGTCTGGGAACTCATTCTTTGTTCTTGATCTCATTTGAAAAGCCCACTTATTGAGCTGGAAAAATGAATTTCATTGTCAAAGAAACTGCGAAGTGACATGCTTGGAAACAGCATTTGCTCACGATTTTGTGAGCAAATCCTTGGAGATGCACGAACATGCACTGCCAACACGTCGGCATCCGACCGTATCTGTATCGCACAATTTGCTCGTTTCTTGTGGATCCGAGAATATCAGCTTGTTATTCCCATATGGATGACAAGATACCTTATCCTTGGATCCGATGACATTTGTTTAGGTTTGATACATGGGTTGTTCAATAGTAGAATTGAGTGCATGACTCAATTGACGTGGCATCCCTCCATTTGGGTAAGGTTCGAATTCCTGCATATGTACATGTTTCATCCCACTTTAGCAAGGTCGACAGTCTTGACAAAGACTCACTCCAACCACCGAGCTATTGCAACACTCCCTGGCAAATTGAGCTTTGACGCACCTGAGTGAAGAAGTTCTTCCAGCCGTAAAAGCACGACTCGCTGGTTGGCCGCACTGTGCACTGAGATTTGAATGTGGCTGTAGGTTTGGGAGAGGCCCAGCCCCTGGGGTCCATGTCCTGGGGACTGTGCATCTCGCCCTCCACCGGTATAACGTGCGGCATCACAGCGGAGCGCATATGTGCCGAGCGCCCAAACGTTGAGCCTGGCGAAATGACCAGGTGCTCGCATTCCCCTAGCAGCCTGCCAACTCAGCAACAACGTGGTTTATGGTAACAGCAAAATCTACACACCTTCCATGGAGGAAAAAAAGCAATGACATCGCAAATAGCAATGGATCAAGTGGCGCTGTGTCGATGCAATCATGTATGAGGGGCGCGCGTGCCTCCTTTCAATTTCTGCTATGAAGAAGACAGAAACTCATATGCACATTGCGGTCAGTGCAGTGTGATGAAACTCAATGTATAGTGCAGGTTCCTGTATCCTTAGTTTCGGCCATACACAATTGTGACATGGAGCCAATATCCATCTTGGCAATCATGGCTTCTCACCCATTTTGCAGCATTAATGTGAAAAAATGTGCATGACATGCACTATGTAGTTCCAGAAACATGACGCTCGGAAAACGGTTGTTTTTCGCGTATGCCAGATCACCGTGCGCATGTGCACAAGAAAACTGAAACACGTGATCTATGCACCGTTTTGTTGGCATGATATGACCTGTACACTCCCTGCATATACAACACCATTCAAGTTAAGGGTTGTAACACGAACAGAAAACATGACACGAGTGCACTCCGCCTGCTTTGAATGTAGGCATCAATTTTTTGCATTAAATCCCTAGAACTCTATTCAAATCTGCTTGCACTTGGGCAATAATTCTCAAGTATTGGAATGAGCCACAACCCATGAGAAATCAACAGTATATCATGTAAACATGAGGGGACAACCTGGCTCGTTGATCTGAGTTTGCGTACCAGAGATCGACCAACGCATCTTGTACCCCCCTTGTGGATGCGCGCCATGCCTACAACCGCGTCAACAGCTACCTGCTTTCAGTCTTTCATGCGCTTTGGGAACATTGACAACCAAGTATCTGGAAGGATCCAAGCCACGCAACGTTTGTAGTTTGCAACAACAAATCACCCATGTCTTTCACACTCACAGCCGGACGGTAAACACATTCTTGTGCAGCTGACATCGGCAGAACAACACACGGTATATCCAAAATAATGAATGTCACTATCGTAACCACATTACATTGATGAGCTCACCTCACCCATGAGGATTGCGTTGGTGCGAACTGCTACCACCCCCAACTCCTTAGCATCTCTGCACCAGTCATCCAGTACACTTCCATTGGCAAGTTTGGGGACCAAACCCGATCACAATCACTGGAAATGTTTGCAGAACAACTGCACAATACATGTGAGAAGGACGAACAGATGACACACCAGGGACGTAGTATGCGAATTCATAGAAATCCGGTTGTGGTAAACATGCATAAGCGGTGCATTGAAGACAAATCAAAACGCCATACACTGAAAGCACAGGATGGGACACTCTTCATCCACAAAAACCGGGTAAGTAGCCGAGTTGCCAAAAATGCAATGTCCCCCACATACAGGGCATTGAATCACGAATAATGGTGAGCAAGCTCATGTTTGCTTGTGCATTTTCTGTACCCAGAGCTCCGAAAACATACCTGAGAGCCATGCGCCAGCTGCGGTCTGAGTCTGACGCCACAAACCAGACTACGGGCCTGCATGTGAACATACAGACATTGCGGTTGGAACGACTTGAATAACGCTTGAAGATGCTTAAAGTAATGCTCAATGAACGTCGCCACCATCGGCATGCAAATGATGTTATTCATGTACATGTCTACACCGATTGTCAAGTTGGAAATCTTGCCAATTGCAGCTTGCCGTAATGTCAATGCTACAGGCAACACGTTCACATTTGCATGTACGGCGTTTTGGATTCATGTCAATTGATGCTTCATCCCCGTGTTCGTTTCAGTGGGCCGCCTGCTTGTGTATCGCTGTTGTGCTGTAACTGCAGTTGCATTTTGAACGCGACGGCTGCCTGGGCATCAAATGCAAATGCACTGCATGCTATATTGATATCCGTCATTCACAACAATGTTTTCCCGTACCATACAATCCTTCAGCCATTTGAACACAGCATGCATTGAATGAACACATCCCTCATGGTGCTCTAGCAACGCTGAGGGCTGCTATGCCGAGGGCTGGGCTAATGTTTGGCCAGCCCTACAATAGCAATCACAGAATATGCTGGCGTTCATCTTGTGGACTTGGGACCCAACCTGCCATCTGAGGAAAGGCGCTTGGAGAGGTCACCAGCGCAATCAAGCCCTATTTGTACTTGATTCAACGAGATCTGCAAGTAACAACCAACACGAAAACAGCCTGAGCATCATGACAGAATCATTTGCATCATTGCAAAAAGTACACTTAATACAACACGTCCATCTCTGCACTTCTTTGAAAAGCACCCGCACATAGTAAACTTTTCAAGTGTCAAACTGCTGCACGCGTGCACATGCACACACTCTTCAAAATGTCGCACGCATAGTCATCATCGTAATCTGCGTTCATTGTAGCATTGTGTGGCTCTGCATGGTCTCTCAACATGCTGCACAGCAAGCAAGAAAGGCCTGAGGCTCTGCTGCGAGCGCCATACAATGTGCTGCACATGCTCAGCATGTCAGTTCAACCTACAGCTTGCTGCAACATTAACACCAAATTGATACTACAGAAAGGAAGCAAAAGGCAAGGTGTTGTACCACAAGTGTCACAATCCCTAGCTCCTGATCACGACTTTGTATGTGAATGCGAGAGAGTGCGCTCGCAGATATTTACTAGGCTTGCGGACACACAGATCATGCAACCTAGTTGGTTCCATGACAAAAAGCATCTGGATTGCTATACTACCAATAAACACAGCTCATGTGACCATGGACAACCTGCTAAATGATCTGAAGCAAAAACAATCCTCAGTCATGATACGTTTTTCTTGTTTTTGGTATGTGCGTGCGAAATTGTCCGAAATTGTCCGAGCACACAGATCACAACTCCCTCTTCATGGTTCTGCGCGCAGATGTCCCATTTGGCACAAATCACATAAATTCTGAACGTCACGCAGACATCGCATATGAAATCCTAAACATGCAGATATGTTTTTATTGTCGCTGCATAACCAAAACTGAACGCGTACTATATTGCCCGTGCCTACACCTTGTTCCAGCCGCGCCGGCGGAAGTGCAGCCCGATGGCATGCGAGTGGAGCAGGTGCGCGCCCACAAAGGAGTCGACTCTCTCCTGCAAGGCCGACTGCACACAGGGCACAGCCCCAACCACAACCTCAAACGGTGCCAGCGCGCTCACTAAGGCCGTCAACACCATGAAAACACCAATCCAATGCATTGTGCAGAGGATTATCAGAGGCACAAACGGAAAACAGAGTGATGAAAAGTGGTTGCATTCCTGCTTCAGCATGCGTTTGCGTCAAACTCGGATCGCAGCACAGATCCTATTGGTGTTTCTGGCCCAATGTCACAAAACGACTTGCATGCGAAGGGAAACGAATATAAACTAGTTGATGGTAGGAGGTAGGAGTTTCTGCCCTTGTGTATCCTCTTTTCTAAACCACCATGCAGGTATAGTGTGCAACGAAATCAGTTCCTTATTGCCAAGAAATTCTGCTTGTGTGATGCAACTGCGGCTCGGAACCAATTGAATTCCAACAAGTCATCGCAGGAGGGGCGCACTATTGGTCGCAAGAGGAAGCGTGTCAGCAGCGTGGGGATGTTGGGACCGAGCAAGCGCACGGCGTGGGAGTGGTGGGGATTTGCCACCAACAGAGGCAGGAAGTAGTCCCAACTTTGCAGCATCACCACCGTGCTGTTGAACATAGACCGCACGTCCTTGCACATGAGATCTTCCATTGCCTGCACCAGACACTCGAGAATTTTGAATGATGCGTTTGGACGCATGTTGTCTATGTCGCAAGACAGAACAGTTCGTGTGATTCACGAAGTGAAGGCACCGTCACATGTATCAAAACATACCTCGGATAAACAGGTAAAAAAGGGAACCTTGAGCAACGACGAAATCCAGCTGACATGACTGGCTGTTCTTCGGAGAAGAGCCGGGTATTGGGGAATATAGGCGTTCCGTTTCACTATTTACAACATACATGCCTTATACACCCACAGGGCCGTAACCCCTACGCACTGGTAGGGAAGCCACGCAGGCAGGCAAGATACACACTGGAGTTTGTCGGGCATCTGAAGCATCTGCACCTACCTCTGCTGCAGTACTTTCATCGTCCATGTTCAGTGTTTGCGCATCCATAAGCTCTTGCTTTGTTACCGCTGGGCGCGTGTCCTGGATCATCCTACGTTTAACATACACACACGCGCGCAAACGACGACTGGCGACAGACTGTATGGGTTTCAAAGGAGCAACAGTGAAAGCAAAGTTTTTCTCAAAACAAATCAATTACTCTGCACCAACTTGACCGAGTTCCACAATTTGCCATGGCCAGCAAGGCGATAAGTTTCGCGTAGCATGGGAAGATGATCCAGTAGCATCCGGCAAGTTGTTTGAGGACATTGCACGTTTCTGAATATTGTTTGACTGAGACTGCCCGCATCCTTTCCCACCGCTACCTATACGTAAACGCTACACATGCAGGGACATCAAACTTCGCTGTTCGTCTATATCTGCAAGGCCTGAACGCAGGGATGAACCTCCAGTCAAAGCCGGGAGTTTGAAAGAGATGCTTTATGGATGGGAATGCGATGACTTCGTCGCCGTCTGGGTGCATGTGCGGGGAGGTGTTGCCCCAGTCCACAAGCAAGGCTCTATCGCTCAACAGCGCCAACAGAAACACCTGAGTTGAAAGCATCTCCCAAAAAAGTCAGGGTGTCAGCTTTCTTGACAACTTGTCTCCCGAGACTTGGATTGCAAATCGGATAACAGCTGTTCTTGTAGTGGCACAACAGTCCCGCAGCATTTGCACAAAATCCAAGATGTGCATGCAGAGGGAACATATGCAACGGGTTGAGGGGGGGGGGCACAGTGCAGGCAGAGCGCCAGCGTGATCTTGATGATCTTGATGCATGCAAGCATAGCAAATAAGTGCTTCCATACATCCATAAACAGCAAACATGCGGATTGCTATATACAAAATAGGTCACCTGTCTGTAAGCTCTGCTTGTAAATTTATATATGCTCACACATATCCAAATAATGATGATCATCGTCCCGCTCCAACATACTCGGACCTCATTCTGCATACGAGCCAGTCATCATCAACACACACTACCTGTGAAGGTGCACGAATACTTTCTCTTATGCATGTGTTGATGAAAGTGAAATGCCAATATCGCACCGAGATCAGCGCACTGATTCTGTTGCCAAGTCCAGCGTTGGGCAGCTCTTGATGAATGATGAATTGTCGTCTTGGAGGAAAAAGCTGGAGCCTCAACACAACCGCACTTTTCAGTATCTAAGTTGGAGACAACAAAAAATGCGCCTGCATTTCTGAAACACTTGCTCATGAAAGCCTCCAGGTACATTCTTGACAAACCATCCAGGTAGTGCACATATGGACATGTGGGACAATCCCGCAAACACAAAATGACACACCGCCCAACAGAACGGAATCATGCTATCAAAGCAACCACGGTATCAATAACTAGATTTCGGGAATTCAAAAGTCGCTTGGTGTCCTGTACTTGGACACGCAGATCGGAGTTCTGGGACCTACGCAAAGTATCATTGTTTCAGTCATCAAAAGACCCAAACCCTAATTTCACAAACAAATGTCCTTGGCTAGAGAACATCTCACCTCTGATCCCCTATTTCTTGAGCCAAATCCAAGTGAAATTACATCTGGCATCCATGCCTGGTACGCATCCCACCTCGTCTGGCAAGACGGGCGCCAGCATGCGGGTGTGCATGCGCGCGTACCGCTGCAGGATGGCAACAGCCTCCTCGGTGCCCCGCCACTGCAGCATCCCAGCTCAACAGCGACCCAAGCACACTCCAGAAATTCACGCAAAACTTTCCACACACCGAATCAACAGAGAGGGCTCCAAAACAACAACCCAGGACACAATAGCAGGTAACGCCAAGCGTGGAGACGACGTGGGGATTGATGTACTGGGAAACGACAGGATGTAAAGAGATACCACATGGATCATTGGGAGGACGCAATGATTGAGAGCAAAGCTATGTTTCCCCCAAAACCCAATGGTTCTGTGAATAGAGTTTCGACATCTTTCTGCCTGCGCAGCGGGGGTCAAATTGCAAGACCCTGCCTCCAGACTGACTTTCATGCGCAGCGCTGGCCAACAGGCACACCTTGGACGCAAGTGGCTATGGCCGTCTCCAACCAACCGCAATGGCAGTAGAGATGAACTCACACCATGAGAGGGAGGCCATAGCTACAGTGTCAGGCAGGCTGCAGGGAAACCGACCATGTGCGCAAGTCAACCAGGCAACACTCTAACGGTTCGCATTCCACTTCATCAGTACATACGTGATATGTATACCTTTACTTGAATCACCATGCTAAAACGCACTCTGAGGAACATCAGAGTGACGCTTGTAGAGTGGCGGCTACAAGCTTTAGAGAATGTCAGAGCCAACCGCTTTGGATATTTTGCTCCAATTTGTGGCAAAGCTCACTGGCATGTTGCCCAAATCACTGGCAGGTTGCCAAAATACACACCAAGCCATTCCAAATCAACATAAGGCCTGAATAACCATTTTGCGAAAATCTATGTACTTATTCAAAGCGCACATAATTCAGCAGCAAGCTATCAACAAAGCACACGACTGATAACTGCAACAAACACGGTTTGATCATGATCATATTGATGATGTATACACATCAACACACGGTATATCAGAATAATGTCATTTTGGAAGGGCGGCATCTCTCGCTATACAGTAATTATATGCACGCAACTTATGGCATGCTACAGGGCCCAGCCCACTTTTCAGCTTGCATACAACGTTTCCATGAATGCTCGGGCACATATGCGTCGGGCTTCCGACACACGCATGGCCTGTAATCAATGCACATTTGGTGCATCGATCAACTCCTGCTTTGCGCTAGGTTGTCATTGTCTACTACCGCATAGCTGTGGAATTTATATCTTCAAACCCCAGATTGAATCCGACGATGACCGTAATTGCATCATCCAAGTCCGCTTGTGGCAGGCAAGGTAATCTGGCAAAGTCCAGCGATGCAAAATGGAGTCCGCCTATGGACCTTGCAAACTATTTCCTGTTTGCGTTGAGCAAGAAATATCAAAAAAATCCCCACTTGCTATTCTAGGTTCGAATACAATGGTGTGATTCCCAGGTCTGTTTATTCTTCACATGAAAGCGCTGGTACTCCAGAATTGCATCTCGCAATATCCACATTTTCAGTGGCAGCGCACATGCTACGCTCCTCACTTCATGATTGGTAGGTGTAGAAAGAAATTCGAGTGCCTATTGTCACCTAAGCAACAGAAAATAAATCAAATTTGCGTCATAAGCAACAAGACCATGTGCTGGGCCCACAGGCGCAATGCACAAGCACACCCTTGCCAACCGCCAAATGCATTTGTTGTGTCCAAAGGCAAACTGTGTCCAAACTTTCATTAAGTCCTGTGTTGTGAAGACCGTAACCGCATACGTGCGAAACCAAAACTATATATTGTCGCAAACTTGCGAAGCAGAAGCAGCAACACCCGATTCGGCCACGCAGTGTTTCAACGAAAAATCTCAAAACGCTCGTCAATTTCGTAGCCAGTGGCTTCCACAATTCCGGTAATCCAACCGGTCGGCATAACTGGTATCTGTGTCCGTAATTCAGTGATCACCATCCATACTTGCTGGTGAATCCATGTGAAAGGCATGTTCTCAGTCATACATTGTCAATATGAATGTTGTTACCATTCATGTTTGCGTGTTTATCGGCTGGTTGTGGCGCTTGCTTGGAGCAATGGAGTAGGACTACAGTTTGTACGCCAGGTGCGCGCACGTTTGCGGGGTCGCTGGAGTTGGTGCGTTGCGACCACGAGTGCGCGCTTTCTTCCCGCGCAGGGCCGGCCCTATCCCAAGCACGCGGTGTTTGCATCCCAAGCAGCTCCTGCATGGTGGCGACGCGCGCCGCCCGCTTAGCCGCTGCCTCGTCCACCTCCGCGGCTGTGGGGCTTACCCTGCTTGCAGCATCACAACCACTCAATTCAAAATGCATGCAAACTAGGACCCGGCCATCACACCACAAGTGGCTGGAAGTCATGTCAACTGAGTCGCGCCCTACATTGAGCCATGAGGGAACACAATGACGTCCTTGCATACCGTGGAAATCAAGGTGACATGTCTTGTCATCCCCGTGGAATTCGTCTGCTGATTGTTACCCATATCTTTGCAACGGACATATCAAAATGTTGTTATGGATTGCGACAACTGACAGACTCAGCCATCGGCTGAAAGGACAGTCCAGATCCGATCCAGCGAAGGAGTGTGCACATTGTTGCGACACCAAACAAAAAGAATCTGAAATACACTGTGGTAGTGAGCATTGCTGTAATGAATTGTATTTCATCACCACACACATGCATGAAATACATGGATGTGGTTTAAAGCGGAAGCAAACGGCTGGCATGCGATGAAAAGTATGAAGGGAGCTGTTCCATGTGGCCAGCTGAGACGGTACTGCTGCGCAGGGTCCTAAAGATACCACACCACACAAATTGAGCGCTTTAGTTGTGAAGGCCGGTGCATCAAATTTCAAGTTAAGATTTGTTGCGAAACAATCAACCTGTCAACACAAAACGCTGGCTTTCATTCTACAAAAAGGAACAGAACAGGCACTCAAATATACCCCTCTGAGAATGGCTCAATCGTGTAGGTATGCGTTCTCGGCGAGCAAGGCCTGGAGCGGTGGAAGGATGTGAGCAGGTCAACTGCGCGTCAAGGTTTTTGTAGCATGTACACACTCAAATTTCGAGCGCGCCCAGACCCGAAAAATACGTCAGCGGCTGCAACGAAGTGTGAAAGACAGCGGTGCATATCAAACACGCAAATATAAAATCAAAAATGAATATGGACTCATGTCTCCACCAGAGCGTCTAAAAAATGTGCAGTGCGTCATACAGACCAGCCTGCAGCAAGATTGTTTGCCTGGGCTAACAAAAGCAAGCTTGTCGTGCATTTCGTAAGAAGTACATACATGATGCGCTCTTGTGTACAGCATAGCACGTAATAACACCATAGCACACAGGAAGTGTTGCAAATCTGAAAACACTTCAGACAAGGATCAATTGTGCTGCTTGGGACCTGGAGGCCTCGGCAGTCATTACACCAAGTCCACTGCATGGCGGCCGCCAATGTTGGGGCTACAACGACTCACAACACAATGCACAATCGGGTTCCCACACAAGTTTTTCGGTCGGCAAACTAGTTGCTTAGGACCTGGTCAGCATGGGGAATGTCGGACTACAAGAAACACATGGCGCACCTAGCCGTTCAACAGCACATAGTGGTGTGGTTTACACGCGATTTGTTGAGACAGTTGTTTGGGCAGGGGCAGGCGCAAGGATCCGCCAACAAGAAGTTTCTGGGGACAAACGAGAACTCCTGTGCGCACATTGGATTGGTGATTGTAATTGAGGGTTCGATCGCAGCAACAGGAGTTTCTTCCACCACAATGCTTATAGGAGAGCTCCTCTTCCCTGCTTGACTCGCCTTGTCTCTTGCATCTGCCAAAGCTGCTAGGCTGATTCCCTCTGGGTTCCTCCACGCACAAAATAAGGGATTCGGACAAAACATAGTTGCCTTATGAATAACGGACAGTGCAGCGACATGGGCAATCCTTAATGCGCATTGATTACATATACTTTAAAATCACTAGAAACTGTGAGCGTTGCACACTGATTATGGTTGTACCGAAATTTGTTTGGGAAAGTCTTGATTGTATCTTGATATGCGGATGCACTATACCATGGGCAACACCAATTCTACATTGGTTTGAATGAATACATTATGACATTGTGTAGCATGCAGAGTGGCAGAAGTTTCTTCAACGAAGGATCCGTACAACAAGTTGGGTAGCCTTGCAAGCAAGTAGCAACACTGATGCAAGAGGTCGAAATCTTGAAACAAATTGGGTTGCAATGAATAACCTCAATTCTCAATCATCTCATTGCAGAATTCGAGACTGTTGCTAAACTGATTAAAGGAAAGAGTGAGAGTAACAATTATGCAGCCAAACAAGTGCAGGGCGTGTCAATAGCATGGTGACGGTGTTATCACCATGATCTGCTATGGTGGTGATGAACACACGATAGTTGATCATCAGTGGTCCCAGGAACATAGCAAACAAGGCTGAAAACACCAAAGACGCAATAATAACCGAAGTAGAACGCCTCATCCAGAATGAACTTCCTACCATGCGCCTGAGTGCACACACATTCATCACGCTTGCCGTTATCGCGCATGGCAACGGGAGGTTGCAGTTGAAACACATGGATATGAAATCTGTCAAATTTGATGGCAAGTCTACCATGATCGACTGATTGCAAACAATGGACAATGCGGTTGGAAACATCAAGTACTGTGTTAGTTGTACAAGGATGTGCAAATGAATTTGCTGGATGCTGAACCCGCAAACCATATATGAACCGTTTCCAAAAATTGTCTTCATGGTTAGTCAAATACCTGAAATCGATATCAAGAACTCATGGGATAACCCTGGCGATCCTGTGAGTATTTCAAGAATTCCATATTCTTCAGCCTCCAGTCTACATCCCCCGATGGTGCCTTGTCTATTTCCTTAGATCGGGAAAACTATATATTTCGTTGATAACGTCATATATACGATGCAAGTGAGCGGGTCAACCATAGCCCATCATGATTCCAGATGCAGAAATTGTATAATCATGGTGGGGCCGCACGATCATGGGGAAGGAAATGCTTACCTGTCACGTGAGAGTATGAGCACTGATAACTGTCTTGCCAAAAAGTCAAAACCATTCACATTGCCAACGAATACTACTTGAAGAACAATTGAACAGGACAAATCAATGCTGGCAGCCGAACATTCACTGACTTTCTTACCCTACGCTGCGCACGTTCCGCAAATGTACACAAACCGTGTCGCCAACGATCAAGTTGCAAGAGTGATGAACCCATGTCGGGGGACACACACGCACGTCTGGGCTAGCCCGCGTCTAAACACAAAGCCCCGTGACGCATGGTGGCGACGTTGCGGCATTCTAGTCTCGTGATTCGGACTGCTCCTCGTATCTGCAGGCTTCAGGTCCGAGCCGGCAACCCACACGTCAGCCTTCCTGCCTGCCAATGCGAATAGTTGTGCATGCCCCCGTGTTGCCCCAAAAATCTTTGTAACTTAGACGACTGTGACTCAAATGAGCCTACAGGATTTAGGGTTTAGGGTTTAGGGTTTACGAGTGATGCTACCACAGCCTCATCCCACAAAGACGGCACCCGTCCATGGTTGAGCCCGGCGTCAAGTATATTTCTGTTCAAGCCGGTTGATAGATGGGCGTCGTTGTTGACAAAGAACGCCAATAATGGCGTACGTCACCAGCTTAAGCAGCTTTGTCTTCCCTGAACGAAGGTGAATTCGATTTGTCCAGGCATCAGCGACTCTAGGAGTGTGAAGCAGCAGAGGTCCTTGAAAGCATCGGATCATAAAGTGATGGCTTACCACACATTGCGCTGATATCGGCGTCACCTAAATGGGGACCTAACGAGATCCCTCAGAATAGTCTGAGCAATAGGCGATGCCTTGCACCACTCCGATAACGTGCGCGTCATGTACTCGGGGAAACGACGCAATAGCAGAATCCTGGAAGGGTGTGGGCATACTATATGGTTCGACGCACATTACGTCAATCGGGGCATCACCTGCTAGGGGAGTGTGGAATAGCAGGGTCTTTCAGAAGGATACTCGCACAGCGCGATGGCTTGCTACACATTTCGATAGCATGGGCAACGCACACTCGGGGGATTACAAAATACGAAGAACCTGAGCATATAGCAACGGCTTCACACGTTCCGCCGGTGTGGGCTCACGAACTCGGGGGCTGATGAAATATTACAATCCCTCTGAATCTGAACATAGAGCCATAGTGCGCCAAACCTGAAATCGGCATAGAGATCCTTACCTGAGCTATCGTCGTATTAGAGGAAGAGAAAAATGAAACGACACTTTAGCGTGACTTAAGGGAACAATCACGCAACAGGGCGAGGAATCTTGCAATGGTATCAGGCATCCCACAACGCAGAACCTTGGTGTACTCACACAGCCTTGATTCACAGGGCTTCAAGAGAGCGACATTTCGGCATTGATACGAAAGCAGTTGACGCATCGAAAATAAGGCAAATGGGATGTGGAAGAATGATCGATTCGCTGTGCCCATCCGAGCAGCGCTGAGCGCAAGCGTGCAAACGGCATAAACTTATCCGGATATTTGGCCGCCACACGCCCTAGTATGCCTACAACACGTCCAACCAAATACCAGGCACGTCCAATAGTACCGGCGCAAAGTAGGCATGCCATTCAAATGGCATCAGGCACACGGACCAGCACTGTGTAACTTGTAGGCATCCAGCCCCATTTGGAAATAATTAGTAGCTCCCTCCGCACTGACAAATGCCTTGTTCATGATACCTTCGTGCTCCGATACTACCTGGAAGCTAGATAGTCCTGCAATGTGATCGAGCTATTGCATACATCACCTGTTCAGAAACAGCTGAGTTTAAGTTTTGTTGGATGCATTTGCACCAGAAAACACAGAAAACAAGGCGCCCAATTGCAACAATCCACTGTTGCAATAACAATATATGTGTTATGCATAAATTGTGGTCGAATTTGTTGACTGATCAACCAAGGGGGAAGGAGATGGCGAATGCAAACAGTTTCAATTTACTATTATCTTCACACCTGTGTATATGCCTAACAACTTTGCCATGCGTAACGCCCGTAGAGTAAATAAAGCATGTCACCACAACCCCTTCATTTTCCTTGAAGCATGACTTCTCGCAACGATCAGAACAAATAAACTACCGTGCATCCAGAACCCACAATTCCACTGAACACAAAGTACTTCTCACATTTTTGCGATTTCATTCTTCATTGTTTTGGGCGGGCTCCAAGATCTCAGAGTGCTTCCGCTGGAACAACTCTCCCTACATGCTGAAACAATAAGCATCCACGGTAGGGTTCGAACCCTGCAGCAACCATAACATCTTTGAAGATGGGCACCTAGAATCACTCAGCATCCATGGCATCTGGCTCGTCCTCCATCGTTATCTCTGCATTGTCAAAGGCAATACTTGGTAAGATACCAATTCGGTCAGTGTCAACTATTGTTTGCCAACACATGTGTACACAATGCAAGACATGCAAGTACACTAAACACATGAACGACACAATCATTGTGGAACAGCTGAAAGCATATGGCTTCCTCTTTCTTTATAAAACACTTGCCTTCATGAAACAGCATGAGATAACACAATCGTTTGCCCTAGGAACTAAGGTCGTGGGGGTCTCACCGTTGAACATGAACTCATTTTGGTATTCAATCAGGAACTGCGTGGATCGCTTAACGTCAATAAAGAGTGAGTAAACCTTGCTGATGTCCTCGACTTCCACTTCCGGGGCCTTGCGCTTCTGCGCCGCCAGGCTAGCGGCTGTGATGAGGTGAATGCTGTATCGCAGCGAGGTCTCAAACCCAATTTTGGTGAGCAGGTCCTTGGCGTCGTCCGACATTTCCACATCCTCCTCCTCGCACCGGATGTCGAGTATCAACCGAATCTCTTTCTCCGTGTAGGGAGTGGTGGCAATGATGAGCAGGCGATCGAGAAGGTCGATGGGGATGCCATGGGGGGACTTGTAGTTTGTGCCCCGGATGCGCGTGATGCCGCGGTTGGTGGCCACCACAAGGATAGGCGACATCTCGTTTTCGAGAGCGCGGTTCAGGAAGGAGAAGCACTCGATGTCTAGCATGTGCACCTCGTCGATGAACAGCACCCCGGGGACAATCTCAGCCTTGCCCTCCTCGCGCCACTCCGCCACTTTGGTGTCAATCTGTTCGCGCACCTCTGAGCGAATCTCGCCTGTGTCTCCGGCAAACAGCGCCAGGAAACCCTGCATACAGAATCGGAAACAGCGGGCGCACAGTCAGCGCATGGGGCATAACTTCAGAGATAGCTCTTCCTGCACATGACCACGTTCAATCGCCATCTCGGCATTGCACGTAGATGAACGGACAATTGAACTCGTTTCTATCTTCATGATTTCACAATTGTCATCATCAACAATCTACTACAGCAGCTACATGGAAATAGGACATGATCCTTATCCAAAGGGCGAGCAGCAAGATTCGATGATTTGCACTGTAAGCTGTACCAGTGCACAAGGCAACATTCAAAACCCGTGTATATTTTCCAAACAGATGGTGCCTTATCCAAGGGCAACACATTTCGTCATCTTCATCAAGATATTCCGCTGATCTATGTTCCTCAATACTCCACAACTTCTTCTTGTGTTTCATATGTATGCACACATAAAGCACATGACCCATGAATCCATAGGCGACGAGCCATGCCAACTAAATTGCGCAATCATTTTTACCGGCGCACAGGGTTTACCTGCAAAATCCGTGAATCAAGTCAAAACCTGTGTTGTGTGTTCCAAGGAAACTGTGTCTTTTCATTCCCGTGAGCAAAAGTCAGCTGATCTGCAATAGTTCAAGCAATACAGACACTTGGTGTTTCATATCAGCCGGATGCCTGCGTGTGTTGGGCAGCTCATATATAGCAGCTCACGCTGTCAGCTGCGGCCAATAGTTGGTATATTGCTGACAGAGACACTCTGTGCATCCTTGCAGAATAATTCTCTGTTGTCGGCTGCTTGCTGAAGCACAAACTTCTCTAGGATACCAGAAAGTCGAAACCAGGAATGAGATGGCCTGTTGGGTTAATAAACACTCTTGCATACAATTTGTCTCAACACCTGTTGTCATTTGTCTCTACTATAAATGTGTCCAAAGGGCAACAAGTTTGCGTGCACATCAGCTGGAAAGCTGCAGCAGATGGCTGTACTACGGACCACCCTATACAGCATTGCATGCTTTTGTGGTCAGGGAGCAATCTCCCACGCAACACGTAATCAAAGCGCTTGTTAAAGGCAACCTGCTGATGAATGTTTGGTAGGTCAACACTCTCGTCTCACCTGTGTGCGTGAGTTGATGACGTCGATCTCGTGCAGCGTTACCACATGCACCACCTCCTTCCGTTTCTGCAGCTCCCCCTCTGGGCACTGAACAAACTTGGTGGAGGGGCCCATGGCGTCGTAGTCTCGCGAACGCGCGAATGATCGGCCTAGCTTTGTGATCTTTCCAGACGCCTTGTCAATAGCAACCACGTCTCCGGCGGATACCTGCAAACGCGCCAACCTCGGACTCCGCACGCTGGCAAACTGCTTGGTTGAACATGCTGTTGCTTTGTGTCCATTGAGTCTACACTGACCACTCCGGACTGTTGCAATGGTTTACCAAGGATGACCCTCAGGGCTGCACACATCTGTCGACACAATTGGTCCAACTGGAAATTGAGAATCAATCGAAAGCATAAATGTAAAACCATGTATGCATGTGCTTCTTCCGCACACATCGTGTGCGCCTGCAATACGTCAGGCATATTTTTGAAGCTAAAGTAAACGTACAAACAGATTACTAAGCTCATTGTGAGTGCGGCATACAGCCCTGTCGAAGCGCGCAAAGCACCCATGAAATGAACGACTTTTCAAGCGACAGGTCTGTGTTCCTCAACACTGGGCTGTCCTTGTAGCATCAATGTCATTAGTACTTGGCAGGCAACTGATCGCAGTATCATCTGTTCAATTGTATTCACATCCACAAGCTGTGCACCCTATGAAGAGGAAGAGGGGCATATCTATGCGAGATGCCTTTCTCCCTCTTCTTACTCAACAAGCCTGGTTCCTATATCTCGACCTCTGTCCATGCCGGTCAAAGCAGGGCATAAAACCATAGCATCGAGAGTGGTAGTGCTTCAGCAGATAGTCATCTTCCAGCAGCATGCTTATTGTGCAAAGGCAGCGCTTGTTACGGCGCTATGCGGATTGGGTACCAGCGTACCTTCTCCTTGGTGAGCGACTCGATCATCTTGGTGCCCAGGTCATAAATGGTTTCCATCTCGGTGGTTTTCAGCGTGAGCTTGCCTGTCTTGGCCGCCGCCCCAGCCGCTGTCGGCCGGTCGATCTCAATCTCAACCACCTCGCCTTCGATGATCTCCGTCTCCTCCTTGATGCGCACCCCAATGGCTTTGCGAAACGCCTGCGACTCCCCACACTCGTGACTTGACCAGTCAGGGGTCCGTCGCCGCACGTGCTGAGGTTAGAACTGCATCGGACGGAACAGACATGCCTTCATTGTACGCAAAATCGCAGATCTGAACGTTGCGTCTGTTCTGCGTGTGCGCATTTCTGCGGTGAGCATTCTCAGTCTACACTATGTGCATTGAGGCCAACAAACTCGGGTACAATAGTTGGTGTTTTCCTATGTCCCTTAGGAGAGCGGAGGGTGAAGCGAACGCCAACCCGATTCAGGACGGTTACGCGTGCACGGGCCAGAGCTGAACCTGGATGCTCAGACACGACCGGCCGATGCGGCATGGTTGTGAGTATACGGATCAGGTAGCTAGTCCACCCCGACGACGCAAATTGCACTGGGACCGCCGGGCGGCTTTCAATGCCTCACCTGCGTGAGAGACTCAGTCTTGTTCATCTCGAGGGAGAAAATCTCGGAAGCAGCCATCATTGCGAAGGGGGTTTCCTCACCCAACGCCTTGGCCATACCCATGGCAATGGCAGTCTTGCCTGTGCCGGGTTGCCCCGCTAGCAGCACCGCCCGCCCCGCGATCTTGCCCTCCCGGATCATCGAAAGGATCTGGCAAAACAACCCCGACAATAGCAAGAAAACTCCTATCCTTGCTCAACTACAAACACCCACCTTCAGTAGTGCTGAAATTGGTAGGGTAGCTGCAGCAGGCGACGGAGTGTTTTGCATATGGGGCATCTGCCACTAGCAGACACATGACGAGCCTCGCAAAACTGACATGACACATGGCGTATGTTTCGTTCATGGGCTCTTCGCAAATAAAACCAGTCAAGCGAATGACAAAGCACGTGTTGGGGATGGTCTTATGTAATTACGAGCAAATCCACTACACTCAGCGAATCAGTATTTGAAAGAACCACCGAGGCAAATGAAGATGAGTATTTCTATTGAGGATTATTTGCCCGGACACAGAATTGAACATGCGCAATCATTCATGTCAAATTTTGCGAAATAGTCTAGGCAAAACAGACTACACAAAACAGTCGCAAGCGTAATTCACTGGCCAACCGTTAACTGGAATACAGTATTGATATGGGAACCAAGATCTGGGATAAAGTATTGATATGGGAATCAAGAAACGATCCGTAGTTGTGGTGCGAGAGACCTCGCAACTTAACAACAAACTGAGTTCACAACATCCACAGATTACCCTTGAGAACAGTGGTGCAAATGCAGTCTGAAACACTGAGCCGAAGTAGATGCATCGGTTGTATTGCATCTGTCGCAATACCCCAGGATTGTCCTGCTCTTTGCGCGCCTCGCTCATGATGTTGATCCCTGATATCGAGTCGTCGGCGCATGGAGTGATCGAGCCTGCAACACAGCAACTTGCAATGAACCTCTAGCGGACAGCCTCGGAATCGTCTGTGAACTGCACCGCACCCGGCTCTGCGTCGTGTTCTCGGCGCGATCTCTGGAGTGTTGATTTGGAGCAAAGCACTTGGTGATACGGGGCGGGGGTCTCACCACTCCCGCTGCGCGACGCGCCCCCGCCTGGCCCACCATGCCCTGGGACACTGCGCGCGCCTCCAAGGCATCGTCCAGCCCCAAGCCGCGGATGTGAGAATGCGCTCCAATCCGCTCAATGCGCGTCAGGTCCTTCACTTCGTTGATTTTGACCCCCGCGCCGCTCTCGTCCGCCCCCATGACGACTTAGAAAACAAGCTGTCGGCGACGACCTACGAGGATCCTATACAGGTTGCTGCTGTGGCGACCTGGGGGGTGCGTCCAGAAAAACAATCAGCCTCAGATGGAGATAGGGAACAGACCGATTATTGCAGGTGACCTGCAAGAGGTTGACCCAAGCAAATAATCCAACGGAGAGCACTCCGTAGAAACTGCACAACGTACGTTGTAGGGCTACAGGACATACGTGACCGGAACAGTGGACAATCAGGTGAGCTTTGTTCTGTTCTTGAAGCACTTATTCGTTCAGCTTCACTGTATACGCAGAAATGCACATATTGTCGCATAGAAAATATTCTGACTTTGAAGAGGTGAAGGCCTAGAGATGGGCGGAAGGTCGAGAGACGAGGATATCCAGGTCGCATGGGCACCCGTATTCAGGATTGGTGTCCAAGTTGCCATGGCCGACTTTGAAAGTCAAATGAAAAAAGTAGGCTTGACCTGTAGTGCAAGCCATGCGATATACTAGATGTCGCTCAACAAACAAACGATCATTCCTTCCCATTGATTTCCTTGCACATAACACCGCCAGCTTTTCATTGATGCAAAACAATCAAAACCTGAATGATCAACGCGCTCCTGAATCACAAGAACCATGTGACTAACCATGATGTATAGTGAAACAGCACCCAATACTAGTGTGCTACTCAATAAGACAAGACAGTGGACAGATTTCATCTCATTAACTACATCGCACATCCTTAAAGGCACTCAAAAAAGTAGTAAATTAACCGTAGAAGCATAGCTGTTCTCAAAAACAATAAAACTGCAACCCAAACCCAACGCGAAGTTGGCACACGGTATTCAATAGCCTGTTTCACAGGTATGGGTCTGCAACAAATATGAGCCTGATCGTCTCTATTTCACATGCACGTCGTCGGGAAAATGTTCGTTCAGGGTGATGAAAATGTCCTGTGAATAGTGCAAATCATTCAAATGACTTCAACTTTCAGGAATTGCATAGTGTGTTCTCAGTGATATTAGATCCATCGCATTGCCCTGAGCATGGTACGCGTACCGCATCTTTTACTCATGCTGCTGAGCAACCGGAATATCGTTGAGCAAGTGCATAAGTTCCACGCAGCATGGAATCAGATCACAAAAATCATGGTTGTATGTTCTTCTCTGAGAAATGCCTTCCAAATGACTACGGACATGCGGGAAGAAATTTGTATTTCGATGTGATAAACCATATCGACTTGAAGATTGAA